>JAJPUD010002879.1:190662-286831 GCA_023553655.1 Myrmecobius fasciatus
TAGGGAATGTTAAGTGTCTGAGACCAGATTTGAACTCAGGTCCTCCTGAATTCAGGGCTGGTGCTCTATCTACTGCACCACCTAGCTGCCCTCATTCATTCTTTTATTCATTCGATGAGCATTCATTAAATTTTATTCATTAAATACACATGTTCAGTCTCTATGTGAGGTTAGGAATGCAAATTTCAGTTAATTAATTAATTAAAATTTAAGAGTTTCTGATGTCAAGGAGCTTAATTCTACTGGGGGAAAATAACTTGTAAATAGGTAAGTATAGGGATTAGACCTATGATTTCATTAGTGTAGGACCTCTGTCAGCACAGGTGACCCCATCTTCTCAGCAATTTGTAAGCAGAAAGAAATGCTTAGAGCAGAGAAATCAAAAACATTAGTGTAAGATGGGGTAGCTGAGTAACAGAGCAAATAGAGCACTGGTCCAGGAGTCAGGAGGACCTGAGTTCAGATTCAGCTTTAGATACTAAGTGTGGGTAAGTCACCGAACTTTGCCTCCAAAAAACCAAAAACAAAAACAAATAAAAAAAAATTAAACAGATAGTCCATAATACTTCCTACTGCTGCTGGAACCAGATGGAAATCCAACTGAGAAATAGCTAACAAAATAAATAAAAATATGATAGAACATAGATAATGTTGTTATGTGGTTTTCCCTCTGTGAATTTGATATCCCTGGCTGGGAATAAGAGGTTAAGTATGTCAATCAGAGTCAGAGCTATTGAAAACAGGATTCAAAAGCTGGTTTTCCTGGCTCTGAGTCAGGATTCTTTCTTCTACTTTCCCTTGCTTCAGAAACGTAAAGTAATCCCCAAAGTTTACACTGGTGAGGTTAGTGGTGAAGATGGTGATGGCAGACTTTATAGTTTTCTGAAACCTAGAGGATAAAGTTCAAATTACTTAACCTGGCATTTGAAGACCCTCCAGGACTTTAGCCTCTCCATTTTTCCAGTGTGTGGCTGCTAGGTGCCATTATTCATATGGGTTCTCTTTGGTTTTGAGTGACTAACACTCCTGTTTTAAATTGTTAATTGATTTTCTGTCTCCAGATTGTGGTTACTTCTTCTATATTCTTCTATATTCGCTTCCAAGGTCAGGGTCCTGCTCTCTCTGGCTTCCCTGATTGACATCCTTCCCCTTTCAAACAGCAGCGGGTCCTTTCCCCCCTCCCACTCCTGCCCTCCCTAATAGCCAAGCCATTAAAAAGGGCATGTTAACAGGGTATATACATACATAGTGATAGATCACAGCACGGGCAGGCACTATATACTGCCTCACTGCCACCCTGCTTTCCATTATCAACCATCTCATAAAGACTCTGTCTCTCTCTCTCTTCCCCACCTTTCCCCTCCTTTTCTTCCTCTTTCTTTCTGTCCCCATTTTCCTCTCTCTCTCCCACTTTCTCTTTCTCTCTCCCTCTTTCATTTCTGTTTCTTTGTCTCTGTGTCTCTCTTTGTCTAATCTGTCTATCCATTAGTTTCCTTACCCTCTTATCCTCCAACATTTTCTTACAAGGGCATGAGTAGGACATTGTAACAGGCACAGTATAATAGAAAATTGCAAAGCTGAGATTCAAGAGACCCAAGTTCTAATCTCAGCTCAAGCAAATTGAATTGAATTCAACAATTATTTACTAAGTGCATATTATGTGTGAGGTAGAGAATGAAATAGATGATTCCACTTCTAGCTCTAAAATTCTGTGATCCTCAAAACTTTAAGCTTCAAATTTTGCTCATAAGGAAATGTGCCTGGTTTCCTGGACCCACAGAGATTGGCTGTTACAGCTGAGAAGAGGAAAACCTAAATTGAGAGCTTGGATTTTTCCCCATGTGACTCTTAGCACTGGTCTCTGGCCTAAAAGGGGTCACTCAACTATCATTTTAGACAAGTAGACACTCTGCTAGGCTGATTTCAGAAAAGCCTAGTTAGACTTACATGAACTGATGCTAAGTGAAGTGAACATAACCAAGAGAACATTATACACAGTAACAATAAAATTATGTGATGATCAGCTATGATGGACTTGGCTATTTTCAATGATGATCCAAGGTAATTCCAATAACTTGGGATGAAAAGAGATATCTGCATCTAGAGAGAGAACTAAGGAGACTGAATGTCTCCTTTTTGTTATTGTTATTTTTTTTGCTTGATTTTTTTCTCTTGTGCCTTTTCCCCTTTTGATCTCATTTTTGTTGTACAGCATGATGAATATGGAAATATATTTAGAAAAACTGCACATTTTTAACTTTTATCATATTGCTTGCTCTCCTGGGAGAAGAGATGGAGAAAAATTTGGAATACAAGGTTTTGCAAAAATGAATGTTGAAAACTTTCTTTAATTGTATTTGGAAAAAATAAAATACTCTTTTAAAAAAGTTTTTAAAAGATACCCTAAAAAAAGACACCCTGCAAAACAAAGTAAGGGCCCATGATGTTCTTTCCAAAGATCCTTTTCCCCTACCCCGTCCCAAACCTGAGTGAAATATTAGACAGTTGTTGCTGTTCAGTTGTTTCAGTTATGTTCCAGTCTTCATGACCCCATTTGGGATTTTCTTGTAGAAGATACTGGAATGATTTGCCATTTTTTTCTCCAGTCCATTTTACAAATGAGGAAACTGAGGCAAAATGGGTCAAGTGACTTGCCCAGAGTCACACAGCAGTGTCTGAGGTTGGATTTGAATTCATGTAGATGAATCTTCCTGATTCCAAGCCCAGTGCTATATCCATTGTGCCACCTAACTGCTCATATATTGGACTATCTACTAGTAATATATTACCTCATATGACATATTGAACTACCTAGGCATAATACAGGTATTGTGCAGGTCTTATGCTGGTCTGTAGGTGGGCATCTCTGAAGTCTAGTCCTTACAAAATGGAAGAGTTAGAGATCTGACAGAACATCTAGTCCAACTTCCTAGTTTTACAGACAAGGAAACTGAAGTCCAGAAAGAAGAATGTATTTGTACATAGCTAGTAAGTGACAGAGGGGCCAGGCCTTTGGACTCCATTATATCCATGGTGTCTTCCCACCATAGCAAAGTATCTCTCCTTTTCTATCCCTGATACCTGGTGGTGGAAGCTGAAGAGGGACCATGGACAGTGGCACAGTAACCAGTTCAACCTAAGCTACAGAAACTTGGGATGTAGAGAACTTCAGTCCCTTATGGAAGA
Organism: Myrmecobius fasciatus; assembly: GCA_023553655.1. Lineage (NCBI taxonomy): Eukaryota > Metazoa > Chordata > Mammalia > Dasyuromorphia > Myrmecobiidae > Myrmecobius > Myrmecobius fasciatus. The sequence goes on from JAJPUD010002879.1 coordinate 193,849, forward strand.
AAAAAAACCTATCTGATGGGACAACTAGATGGTGCAATGGATAAAGCACTGCTCCTGGAGTTTAGGGGAGAAAAAATACATACCTGATTGGACAGCTAGATGGTGCAATGGATAGAGCACTGGTCCTAGAGTTTAGGAGAGAAAAATATACCTACCTGATGGGACAACTAGATGGTGCAATGGATAGAGCACTGCTCCTGGAGTGAGGAGGACCTGAGTTCAAATGTAGCATCAGGAATGTAATCCTTACTAGCTGGGTGACCCTGGACAAATCACTTAACCCTAATTGCCTGGCCCCCCTAAAATATGCTTATCTAAGAAGCAAGCTCCCCTTTGTCAGTGGTTCTTTTGTACCCCCCTCACCTGCTAATTGCACCTCTGCTAGCCAGTTGCTTCTCTCCTTTAAAGGATAATTCATCCATTATCTGCCCAGAGCTGCATAGGGTGTAGCCAACAATCAGGGCCCCTTCTCCGGGCTCCCACCCCCAGCATAATTGTTCTTAATGATGCCCAGGACATGCCAGTTCAGCCTAGAATCTCTACCATACCAGTTCCCCTAAGCCTTGCCTTCAGTGACCTCATCTCTAAGCTTGAAAGTCCCCATGGACTACACACATCAAGGTCTGTTTATTTCTTTTAATTACTCCCTTTTAGAGGGACATGTTATTAAAAGGGTTAAAATTGTTAAAGCTCAAACAAGCTTCAGTTTCTAGGCCAAATTCTCCACGCTTCTTTTCCAAGGGAGCTCCCTCTGGAATGGCATTGGAGCACTGGCATTTCTTCCATTTCTGGGATGAGGGGGAGAGAATGAGAAGCAAGACCCGCTGAAAAATGATGATGTCATTATAATGGATCTTTATGGTCCACTTCCTATCCCTCTAGTCAGTGTCTCAATGCCCATTTCCCAGGTACTACCCTTTGTTCTATTTCTACCAGGTTCTCAGTCGCTTTAAATATTAATTCATCACCAAAAAGGATATGAACAATAATAGCAGACCTTTGAAATTAGGAAAACCTTCAGGATCTAAAAGAATGAATCTCCAATAGTGGAATTTTAAGAACCATTGACACAGGTTGGTGGTGAAGCTATATTTGGGAAGTAGCTTTATTAAGATCCCTCCAATCACGTTGCATGGGGAGCTGCCCATATTTGACACCCAGGACAGTGACATATGTATGGGCAGCCTTGGTCTTGCTTTAAAGCTTAGGTCTAGTTTCTCCAGCTCCCCTGTACTGGGTTTCCTGCCAATCTGACCCATGTAATAGGATCTTTTTGGTCACAGCTGTTCCCCAGGCTGAAGGTGCTGGGCCCCTGTGAATGATGCAAGGATTGAAATCAAGCAAAAAAAAAATAAGAATAACAAAGGAGAGATTCATGAACCAATATCTAGTGACTCTGGGGAGAAGAATTTCCAAACTGTGGAATCTCAAGGTGGGGGAAAGAATGCAAAGGGAACCTTGCAAAAGGATGATCCCTTTGTTTCCCTCCTGGGAGCTATTCCCTTCTCTAGTGGGTAATCTGAGTGACAGGGTGTGAAATAGCAACAGGGTAGTTTGCTAAGTCCCTGTTAGGCACGCTACAGATAGAGACACATGTATCCATCCATCTCAAGGGTGTGATTCAGGGCACCAGGAGACTGCCTGCCAGTCATGAACATCATAAGCTCCCAGGGTTGGGAGAGATTTGAAAGGTCAAGACAGAACTGCAGAATCTCCAATTTGGGGATTCTGGGATTCTGGCTTCAGGGACCATCTAGTACTTCAGGATCCATAAGAACTTGGGAAAATCCCTCTGTCCCTGTAAGTGTCCATTTCATTGTCTATAAAATAACAGGGTTGGACTTAAACACATCCACAAAGCTTTTTAACTTTCTCTGGTCCTGTGCTATGAATTATTTATCATCACAAATCCTTTCTACTGTGGCAATGGGTAAAGGACTGGGCTTGGAATCAAGAAGATTCATCTTCCTGTGTTCAAATCCCATCTTAGACACTTGTACTTGGGTAAGTCACCTAATAATACTCACAGTTACTCACTGTGAAATAAGCTGGAGAAGGAAATGGTAAATAATTTACTCCAGTAAATTTGCTAAGAAAACCCTAAATGGGTTCACAAAGAGTCAGACATGACTGAAATGACTGGACAACAGTCCTTCCTATAGTATCAAATAATTGATCAAGAAGCATTCACTAGGGCTCAACAGGCACTTGTGCTTGGAGCACAAAGGTAAAAATGAAATAGTCTCTGCCCTGAAGACATCCCTAACAAATAGACATATAGCTAAGTAAGGTCTTTCCCCCTACTTCCTTCCTTTATCTCCTTTCAGACACTAATCCTTCTAGGCTAGCCCTCTTTCTCCTAGTAAGATCAATACCATACTGAAACCATCCAATTTCATTCAAGAAGCATCTGTTCCATGCCAGTTATTTCTTTGTTTGTTTTGGGGGAGACAATTGGAATTAAATGATTGCCCAGGGTCACACAGGGAGTAACTGAGGTAAAATTGGAACTCTGCCGACTCTAGGGTCAGTGCTCTATCCACTGTGCCATCTAGCTGCCCCTCCATCCCAATTATAAAAGACAGTGTGGATAACCTCTTAGCATTGAGGATTCCTTCAAGAAAGGAAGTCTTGGGTTCAATCCCTGACTTTGACACATAAAGACTGGGCAACCTTGGGCTTTTCCCTTCATTTCTCAGCACTCTCTCAGCCTATAAGTTGACAAGATGGTGTTGATGAGTATTGATAGAGGGAGTTTCCTTAGTCGAGATCCATGAACCCTTTTGTTGTAAATTTTTCCTGTCTCTGTAGGGAAATTCTGCCTGAATCCATGTCCTAATTCCTTTCTATTATTGCTTCTTTCATTCTTTATCCACTTGCTGCAGAGACGGAGAACAGCGGGTTATCATCCTACAGACCCAGTGCAAATGCTTCTTAAAGACCTTTGAATATTGGACAGAAAAATGTAGATATTCTGTGGGAAATATAGGAAGGGAGCATTGTTGCAAGATCCCCAAGTGGGGTAAGAAGATGCAGACACCACAGTGAGCTGTACAGGAATCAACTTCAGCTGGGGATGGGATGGGAAGTTTGGGCTGGATGTAGGGGCTTCTTCAATAGTCAACAAGCATCTATTGTGTTTACTTTGGTGCTAGGTACCCTTCTAATCAGTGGCATTAGAGATCCAAACAGCCCCACCTTCAAGGAGTTTACATTCTAATGGGGAACCCAAAGCCTAAGGTGTGGGGTGAGGAAAGTGTGATTTGGTGGAAAATAAGAGTTGGCTGACCTGAGAGCCTTCCTTAAATGGTTCTAGGAGAAGCCCTCTGCTCTCCAATCAAGGGAAAAGCCCCTAAATTGGGAGTTCCAGAGCTGAGGGATCTTCCAGGGGTGTGATAGGGCACCAGATGGAACAGATTTCTGGAGCTTGATGAAAAAGTTTGAGGAGAAAAAAGACCTGTTTTTGATGTAGGGGAGAAAATATTAAAAAAGAAATTTAGAAAATATTAACAGAGATTTGTTGTTGTTTTTTTAAATGAACTTGTGAATTCCTTTATGTAGGAAACTCTCCACGGTTGGTACCTTTATTCCAGGTTATTGTCTTCATGAGTTCCCTGACTCATTAAGAGAAAGGGTGTGTGGGGCTCAGGGATGACTAGAGCCTCTGGTATGAGGGCTTACCGAGCCCTTTTCAGGGATGCTGATTCAGGATTTCCACCTGTGACTCCAGGTAGGATGTGCAGCAGCCACACTCCAGTGGAGCCATTCAGCGGATGAGCTAAAGCAGGTTGAGGAGAACCAACAGACTTCAAACCTGATTTAGGGGGATGTCTACCCCAAACATGTAAAGAATGGGCAGATGAGAACAATTAGTTGCCATGAAGGCAGCGGAAGCAGGTGCTACAAAATCTTATGCCAAGGTCATCATCCCAGGCCATCACCTTTCATCTTAACATTTGTCCTGACACTGGACTTTGATGACTCAGGAAGAGAGTTGAGGACTTTGTACAGCTCTGCCTTACTTAAATCAAGTTCATACTTATGTCAAGTCATCACCCCATGATGTCACTGGATGCCTCTGAAAGATGAACTATTAGAAAAATGACTTGCCTAAACAGAGGCAGGACAGAAACCTTTTAGTCCATCCAATATGTCTTTTTTTGGGGGGAAGGCTGCATTAAGTGGCTTGTCCAGGATCACACAGCTAGTAAGTGTCTGAGTCAGGTTCTTCTGACTCCAGTGTGGATGTTCCATCTACTGCAGCTGTCCCACTATCTCTCTGTATTGATATCCCTCAGGATTTATACCCAATTTCTTTCGCCCCTTAAAGCTTACAAAAGCTGGAGTATATTGGGACAGTATCTTCCATTTCTTTCTTACCCTGCTATCCTTACATCCGACATAGTGCTCTGCATCCTGCATGTACTTATAGGGAGGTCAAGTTCTTAGTCTGGAGTCTCTAAGTAAGAGTAGGAGTAGAAATTAGAACCCAATTCCTTGCACAAGATTAGTATTTTTACTGATGGGTGCTAAATGTCTTTTAGGCTTTAGCCTGCCAGTCAATAGTATACTTCCACCTCATGGAGTATTTGCTTTTTCCTAGTTAATTGGGAGTTCCACTAGGGAATTTGTCTTTTCCATTGTTAATTGTTGTTAAAAACCACTTTGCTGTCTTACTCTATGCTCTCCCAGCCCTATTTCATATTTATCATTCCTGATGTCTGTATCTCTTCACTTTATAACTTCTCCTAAATAAACCTACCTTTTGCCAAAAAAGGATGGCCATTGTGAATTCTTCACATGACAGAACCCCAATATTTGGTGTCTACATAAATCTCATCATTTGGTACTGTACCCCAAATACATCATTTATCACTACATACTATGATGGAGAAAATGATTCTCATTTAGAAGGGATAGCTCACTGGGAGGGAGGAGAGGAGATGAATACAAGGGGAAATTTAGGCAATGCACAAAACAACCAAAAAAATGTGAATAATTTTTTAAGCATAAGGGGAAAAAGGAAACCTGAAGTCTTTGTATCAGAGGGGAAAGAGGAAGCCAAGAAGATTTATCTTTGTCCATGGAATGAACTGGGCAGTGGAAGCTCCAATACAGATTGCCAATTTGGGAGAATTCCATTTGGTGAAAGGACAGAGAGTACAGAGGGACCATGAGAAAGTGACCTTCTCACAGGCTACTGCAAACCTGGGTTCAATTCAATTCAAAAACATTTACTGAGCATCTGTTATGTGGAAGGCACTCTGCTGGATGCATGGGACACACAGCTGAAATAAGACCTGAAATGTGTGACCTTAGCAAGACAACTTACCTCTTGAAGTCCCAGCCTTCCCATCTGTTAACTGGAGACTATGCTTCCCTCATGGGGTGACAGTGAAGATTAAATGACAAATTCAATTCATTCAAAAATATTTATTAAGTGATTACTATGTGCAAGGCACTGATCTGGACAGCCAGGATACAGAGACAAAACTACAATCCCTGTCCTCAAGGAACTTACATTCTCCTGGGAGGATAAATACAAATAAATGTATATAAATGCATTAATATACAGTAATTTCAGGAGTAGTAACAGAAATTACAATTAGGGGAATCAGGACTGAGCTAAGTATGTAGGTAACTAGGGATTCTAAGAAGAGAGAGAGTCGGGGCAGCTAGGTGGCGCAGTGGTTAGAGCACCAGCCCTGAAGTCAGGAAGACCTGAGTTCAAATCTGGTCTCAGACACTTCCTAGCTGTGTGACCCTGGGCAAGTCACTTAACCCCAATTGCCAAAACAAAAAAAAAAAAAAAAAAAGAAGAAGAAGAGAGAGAGTCATAAAGGAAAAGAGTATCATTAAAAAAAAGAAAAGATGAAATATGTATAGAAGAATTGCACATATTTAATATATATTGAAATACTTGTTGTCTAGGGGAGAGGGGGCAGGAAGGGAGAAAAAACCTTGGAACACAAGGTTTTGCAAGGATGAATGCTGAAAACTATCATTGCATATATTTTGAAAATAAAAAGCCATTATTTAAAATAAACCAAAAAAAAAAAGAATTTGGAAGCTATTAAAAAAAAAAGATGAAAACTATTGATGGTTTCATACACATATTAAAGACAGAACTGAAGGATAATACTGGCCTTAACCTTTGTGCCTTATTTTCATGACAGACAGCAAAGCTCTGTGGGGGATGTACTTCTAAAAAATATCCCAACAGTGGGTCAGATCCATATAGTTCTGTAGTGTTTCTCTGGGAGGAACCACCCTCCAAAAAAAAATTAGTTTAAAGGCACAGAAGTTTTGTTTAGTTGTTTTCATTCATGTCTGAGCCTTGTGACCCTATTTTGTGTTTTCTTTGGCAAAAATAATGGAGTGGTTTGCTATTTCCTATTCCACCTTATTTTACAGATGAGTAAGCTGAGGCAAACAGCATCACATGGCTATTAAATGTTCAAGGATAGATTTGAATTCAAGTCTTCCTGACTTCAGGCTTAGCACTCTAACCACTATCTTACCTAGCTTTTCCTTTAACTAAGAGTTAAAAGGAATTTCTAATCCTAAATCAAATCAAGCTTCCTGACAGAGAACCCTTCCCCTGGTAAGCAGGAAGTCCAGGTTAAAAATAGACTTAAGCCTGCTTGTGGATACCAGTGATCTGGTTCCTATGGCAAGGACTCTCTTGGAGAGGAATCTTCAAGGCTAAAATTACCCAGACCCTACTTAAATGAGGGAAAACCACTAAGTTTCTCCCCAGTCCAGTGACTGGTTGTGTGAAGACTGGTTTTCTAAGAGTTGCAGCAAAAGGCATCTTTCTTCTTGGGGAGAAGTAGTGGGAGCTGAGCTGTGAATTCCAGCTAAACCCAGGAACTGAAATCAGAAAAAAAGCTCCAAAGCCGACGTTCTATGTGAGAGGGACCACCAAATCAATAGAGAATATGAGTCACAGAGACCATCTCCCAGGCTTTCAGGCTTAACACAGACTCTGTGTCTGGCAGAGACCAACAGGGAGCAGACCCAGCAGGAGAATTAGCATCCCTGGGAGATAACTGGCAACCTTCCATATGTCAGAAGTGGTATTGTCCTTTCATGGGTGTATATTTGTCACACATGTTCATTCTGTGCATGTTCCTCTGTGCCATGTGCTTTGGCCACATGCCTTTTCTATATTTATGCTTCTCTATCCATAGCCCTTATATGTGTCTTCTCTTCCCACTGGTGGAATATATATATATGTATTTGTGGGAGAGTGTTTCCCAGGTGTACAGGTAGAATTTTTTATCGTTACTTTTCTTGCTTCTATTTCGTTAAAAATTAGTTTGAAGCCTTTGCTCTGAATTATTTATGTTTAGTGGCTCACTAGTAAATATAAACACATCAGTGGGGGCTTGTAATCTATGGTTTTGGAGAAAATGTAGATTCAGTATCTTGAAATTGGGGTAGCTCATCCTATCAGCATGGGATGTTATATTATAATTATATGAAATAAGGAGGTAGCTCATCCTATCAGCATGGGATGTTATATTATAATTATATGAAATAAGGAGGTAGCTCATCCTATCAGCATGGGATGTTATAGTATAATTATACGAAATAAGGATTGTCAGTTTCCATTGGGCAGGAGGTGGGTCAGTGTGAAGGAGAATACTTGATCCCTTTTCAAACCATACAATGAATTGCTTTCTTCCCCCAGGTGAGAAAAGGATAAAAAGGATTGTGCAGAGGAAAAATTCAGGGACTCCTGGTAACATCAGATGAAGTTCTGTCTCACAGGTTGATTGTTTCCAGTTTTCACCATTGTCTTATGGGCTTTGTGGCCTGGAGAGGGGCAAACAACCCCATCAGCTCCCAAATCCTTCTGCCTTTTTTCTCCCCAGCAAATTTAATTAAAAGTCATTGCTGTCCTTCTGAAGGAAAATGTCTGTCAGGGACACAATTACATTTTAACCAACCAAAGCAGGGCTTGTGCCAATATATTGGCATTGGGTGAGGGCTGTCGTTATTAGTTCTAAGTAAGTAATTTATTCCCGTTATTGTGTTCAAATTACAGGATATTACCTCCTGAGGAATAATCCTGTTATTTGAAATGTAAAGAGAATTTGTCCGGACAACAATAGCTTCTTAAATGAGTGAACAAGGAATGCAGGATGGAAAAAAAAAAATTTAAATGCCTCATGAAACCATCATTCAGTGACATGGAGATGCAAGAAGGAAAAGGATTACATTCCTTTGGACTTGTTTCCCTCTCCCCTGACTGTCTCCTTCCCCTACCAAAGGGGGAAAAAACAAAAACAACCCCCAAAACACTCAAATTCTACTTGAGTAGAAGGAAAAATAAAGCCCCAAGCCTTTTAAAGGGAAGAGTGAGAAAGATCTCTATTTGTAGTTCAAACTGGAGCTGAAAGGATCCCTAGATGCCAATGATCCAATAACTTGGTTTTATAAATTTAAAAACTATGGTTAGTGAGATTAAGTGATTTATCCGGTGGGGAGTCACCTATCCAGAGTCACACAATGGGAAAGATTCTGAGGCAGAATTTGAACTCAGATCTTCCTGACTTCTTCATTTTTTCACTATCCACAGTAGTAGTTATTCTGAGTTATATGTTTTGAATTCATCAAAGGTAGACTGCTGTCGCTCTCTTACTGCCTCCTCTACTTATATTCTCTGTCAACACCCTTTGAATGGTTTTTGTTTCATTCTTTTCCATCCACAGGATATTCTCTTTGCAGAGAAAGTATGCAGTTCTGCCTTCCCTTTATTGACTATTACCATTGTCCAATCTACCTCCAAACAATGGTCAGATGTTTTATTGGATCTTTTTCTTCCCCTAATATATATTTTTTTAATTCTCACTTTGTGTTGTCCTTAACTAATCTCATCAGCCTGGGATTGTTCTGAACTCTATTATTTCTAGGCTATTGCAGCAAATTTAAATTTAAAAAATTTGAATCTCCTATCTTCACTTTCATGGTTTTTGTCTTTTAAACATTTAAATTGGTTAGTGAGTTCTTTGCCTCTTTACATAACTTCTCTATTTTTTTTTCCTAATTGGAATTATCTCTTTGACTTTTAGGGAATCTCATTTTTGAGAACTTCCCATATATCGTCATCTACAGAATTTTAGTCAATGATATCCTATCTGTCCTTTCTCTGAACACTTTGAAATTTGCTGTTCCCAAATTAGTGGGGATGTGCTGGAGTCAGCTTGAATCATTTTGGGAGAGCTGATTGTTGAATTTTTCTGTGAGCATTTACAGCTTGGAAATCAGTAAACTCTACAAATGAAGCTTTGACTTACTGTTTTATTGTTTCAACTTAAGAAAGTCATGGGAAAATATTGATAATGCAGATTAAATTTAAAAGTGTGTCATCTGTACATTTATTTTTCCTAGAAAACATCACCCCTGAATGGACATCAAAATGTTTTTCCTTTTCTCTATCACAGATTTTAAGAGGTTCACTTTTCCTCCTCCCCAGTGTTCCCATCATTTTCACCCAACCAACCACTTCCTTCCTGTTAATGAGAATCAGATCTAGAAAAGAATACTCCTCGTTTGCTTCTTCTACATTTTGAAGGATGAAATTATCATTAAGGGAAGTCAAGAAGTTATTAGCTACTCCAATTTTGGCAGAGAGAGTGCCAGTTGCTGTCTGGATAATTGAAGTCCCCAGTCACTACTACATCAGGCCTTAGTGCCAGACCTGTGATCTGTTTCTCAAGCACCTCATTTATTTCCCCTTTTCGTGCAGGTAGTCTATAATATACTCTGATGAAAAAAATCGTTTTTATTTTATCCTCTATTGATCTTCACCCATATGCTCTCCCCTAGTTCTTCTTCTAGTCCCTGAATTTTCTCCCATCAGCATACCTTATTAATATGCAATGTTACCTTTTGACATTACACTTATTTTCATTATTTTCAATAAAGTATATCTTTCCAGAGTCATGTTCCAATCATAGGTTTAATCTCAACAAATTTCTGTTGTACTTAGGAAGTTAACTTTATTTACCATTATTAGGACCTCAAGTTCATTTTGCTTTCTGTTTAGACTTAGGCCATTTTTGGGATAGATATTGAGGCCATGGGTTTTACTGTTAGCTGCTTTTTTTCAGTTTTTTTCTTCTGTGAACTTGAATATTTCAGCTACTGCTGCTATTCTTAAGTACAACTCATCCACTATTCATGTGCATATATAAAACATATACAAAGCAAATGTAAGGTAATTTGGGGGGATTGTGGTAACTAGCAGCTGGGGGGACAATTTCTTGTAGAAAGTGGTACTTGAACTGAGCTTTGAAGAAATTTAAAGATTCTAAGAGGTAGAGGAGTTAATAGTCTATATTTCTTTTGTGGAATACCATCTGTGCCTTGGGATCCCAGATCTTGAAGGAGATGGCTGAGGGGAGTGAAAATAGCACTAGACCTGGGTGTGAATCCTGATTTTTGCCTCTTATTAGCTATGGGATCTTAGGTAAAACATTTAAATTTCTTTAGATTTCTTTTTCTTCCTTTGTAAAATTGAGGTAGTTGGATTAATGATCTCTTAAGATATCTTTCAGTTTTTAAAGGCTGTATAACTATCTTTATACCTCATATCTTCTCTGTTTATCATATAGGATAAATTATTTTTCTTTTTAAATTGTATAGGTATAGTGCATTTTATTGTGCTTCAAAGATATTGTATTTTTTTTAGACAAATTGAAGATTTGTGGCAATCTTGCATCAAGCAATTTTAAGGATGCCATTGTTCCAACAGCATGTGCTCATGTTGTATCTCTGTCACATTTTGGTAATTCTTGAAATATTTCAAACTTGTTCATTATTATTATATCTATTATGGTGATCTATGATCAGTGATCTTTTATGTCACTGTTGTAATTGTTTTGGCGTGTCATGGAGTATGCCTATGTAATTTGGTGAACTTAATGCATAAATCTTATTTGTGTTCTGACTATTCCACTAACCATCTGCTCCACATCTCTCCTTGGACCTCCCTATTCCCTGAGACACAACAATATTGAAATAAGGCCAATTAATAATCCTACAATGGACTCTAACTGTTCAAGTGAGAGGAAGAGTCAATTGATGCAGAAAACTTCATTGTTGTCTTGTTTTGAGAAATTGCCACAGCTACCACAATTTTCAAAAACTACAACGATGATCAGTCAACAGCCATCAACTTCGAGGGAAAACCATCAGCAAAAAAGATTATGACTCACTGAAGACTCAGATGATGGTTAGCATTTTTTAAGCAATAAAATATTTTAATTAAGGTATAAACATTTTTAAGACAATATAATCATATATTTAATAGACTACAGTATAGTATAAACATAATTTTTAGCTGTATTAGGAAACCAAAAAATTCATGTGACTTGCTTTATTGTAGTGGCCTGGAACTGAACCCACAGTATCTCCAAGGTTTGCCTGTATTGAGAAACTTAAGACTCAGGCTGTGGACCAAGCCTTCTAGTGGCCCAAGTACAAAGCCCAATGGAGAGGAAAGAGTGACTCTCCTTCTCCAGGTAGATTTGTAGACCAGCATGGAAGGAAACATACAACAGGGAAATTAAGGACAACTTAATCAGGTTGTGTCTTTGCTGAATAGCTTCTCCCCTACCCCCCCCCCCCTTTGGCTAAGCAAACATCTTATTGTTAACTGTTAGATGGTCTATTAATAGAGTTTAAAATTCTGTACCCAAACCTGAAGTATCAGACTACTTTTTGCCATTGTGTCCCAGCTACTTCAGTTCCTAAGGTTCCCCTCAACCTAGAACATCCCTTAGACCTTAGATCAGTCTTCTGTCACAGTGGCCCCTTTCTCCCACTGATGAGTTCTACCTGGTCCCTTCACGTTGAGGAGGGTTCCAAATTAGCCATCTTAAATCCTACTTTTTGCTTTCCTTCTGACTTTCTAGACATCAACACTATGTCCCTATGTGGATAAGTCCCCACCCACCATCATCACCCTTTTAGTTTTAGTACCCTTTTGTGTATTGTCTTCCCTGATTAGAATATAATTTTGGGTCCCCCTTTCTTGTATTTGCATCTCTGAGGTTTCCAGCATTATACCAAGTGTTTAATAAATGCTTGTAGCCTATTCTTGGTGCTTATCTTAATGAGACATGGCTTACACATGATATGACCCCAATCTACTTATCTAAAGCAAGTCAAGTCAATCAACATTTCTAGGTTTTGGGCTTAATCAACTAGTTTGAAGACAAAATTGAGTAGAAAGACAGTCCCTACTGACAAAGAGTTTACATTCTAATGGATGAAGACTACACATAAAAAGAAGCTGAAAGGAGAAAGGGGGTGGGAGGTGAAGATACCCACTGACAGTAGAGAAGGGACAGCAAGTGGTAGACAAAGTCCAGAGTTGAGAATGTAGCCTGGAGAGGAATTAATACTTATCTTTTTTTTTATTAAAACTTTTTATTTGCAAAACATATGTATGAGTAATTCTTCAACAATGACCCTTACAAAGCTTTCTGTTACAAATTTTTCCCCCCTAGTCCCCACCCCTCCCCTAGATGGCAGGAGGTCCACTACATGTTAATTATGTTAAAATACTTGACAAATAATTTATGTATACATATTTCCACACTTATTGTTGGGCAAGAAAAATTGTTAATACTTATCTTTAACTCCTCTTCAGAGACTTTAAGATAATGACAAACTAGAGTTCCTATTCACAGTACTACTCTTCCCTTCATCAGGGATTTTGCTCATACTCACTGATATCCCCTATATTTGGAATGCGTTCCCTTCTCTTAAGCAATGTTATGCTTGAGATTCTGCTAAGTAGGCTTCAGGAATATGTAAACCTAGAAAAAGCAGGCTGGTTTTTGAAGAGGCAGAAGAATTAGAAACCAAATTGCCAACGTTCACTGGATTATGAAGAAAGCAAGAGAGTTCTAGAAAAACATTTACTCCTGCTTCGTTGACTATACTTTAACTGTGGATCACAGCAAAATGTGGAAAGTCCTCAAAGAAATAGGAGTACCAGATTATCTTACTTGTCTCTTGAAGAAAATGGACATAGGTCAAAAAGCAACAGTTAGAATCAAACATGTAATAACTAATTGGTTTAAGATTGGAAAAAAAGTACTCTAAGACTGTATAATAATTTAACTTATTTGTAGAGTACATTATGCAAAATGCCAGGCTGGATGAATTAAAAACTGAAATTAAAGTTGCTAGGAAAAATATCAACATTCTCAGATATGCAGATAATACCACTCTGATGGCACAAAGTAAAGATTTAAAGAGTTTTTGGATGAGGGTGAAAGAAGAGAGTATAAAAGCTGGCTTGAAGCTATATATATACCTACACAAATATATGAGTATGTATATATATATATACATGCATTGTGTACATATGTACATGTGTCTCTATGTGTATATATCTATGTATATGTGTGTGAAGCATTGTAGATTTTATATTCTAGGACTCAAAGAGTACTACAGTCAGTGACTATAATCATGCAATTAAGACACATATTCCTTGGAAGAAAAACTATGGCAAATCTAAACAGTATATTAAAAAGCACAGACATCACCTTGCCAAAAAAAGTCTCTATAGTCAAAGCTATGGTTTTCCAAGGAGCAAAACATGGTTGTGAGATTTGGACTATCAAGAAAACTTAGTGCCACAGAGTTGATGCTTTCAAATTGTGCAGCTTGAGAGGACTTTTGAGAGTCCTTTGAACATCAAGGAGATCAAATCAGTCAATACTTAAAAGAAATTAATTCAAACTCTTCATTGAAAGGTCAAATGCTGAAACTGAAACTTAAATGCTTTGGCCACACAATGAAAACACAAGACTCATTGGAACTCTAATGTTGGGAAAGATTGAAGACAAAAGGAGAAAGGAATAGCAGAGGATGAGATGTGTAGAAAGTGTCATGGAAGGAACAAATATGAACTTGTTTAGACTTTGGGAGATAGTGGAGGGTAGATGGCCTAGGGTGCTAGGATCCATGAGAGTCACAAAGAATCCTATGGGAATGAACAAATTCCCTTCTCAGCTCATAGAATCAGATAAAAAGCAACTTTGGAGGGTACCCTAATTCAATCCATGTCTAAACAAGAAACCTCTCCTTCTTAAGTGAGCACATTCTAGATGGAACTCTTTTACATCCAGTTTCTACTAAAATTCCTCTAGTGGGAGAGAACTCACTACTTCTATTCTATTCCATGTTGGGATCACTAATAAGTTTTTCCTTACGTTGAAGTGAAATCTACTTCTTTACATATTCCCACCCAATGTTCCCGCTGGAATATTATAGGCGCTGTAGCAAAAAGAATAAATCCAATCCCTTTTCCACATGAAAGTCTCTCAGGTACTCAAAGAACAAATATATTTCCTCTCCCCTCAAAGTCTTTTCTACTTCCAGGGAAACATTCCCAGTTCTTTCCATTTATCTTGGTATACCACAGTCCTGAGTCCCTCACCATTCTAGTTTTCCTCCTTAGTTTCCTAGCTTATCAGTGTCATATTTAAGATGTAAAACCCAGAACTGACCATGGTATTCCAAATGTGCTCTTAACTTGGGAAGAAAACATGAGATAAGACTATCTTCTCCCCATCTCTGGACGTTATCTATGTCTTCCTTAAAACAATCTGAGGTTACATTAATTTTATTGAAAAATCTTTTTCTATTTTATGCAAATAAGCATCTAGAAATATAAAATTACCATATCCCACAAATGGATACAGTATCCTTTGACCATATCTCAGAAATTTTGGTATGTTGCCTCATCATTCTCCTGGATGAAATTATTGATTGTGTCTATGATTTGCTCTTTCACCTATTCATTCTTTAGGATTAGATTATTTAATTTCCAATTAACTTTTGTTCTATTTTCTCCTGGCCTTATATTTGTTGAAAAATCTTGATTTGTCAGGCTCTTTTTTTATATTTATCCATCTCCTTTACTAGGCCTCCCCATCACATTATACTTTTATTATATGTTGATTTTGTATCTGTTTTGCATTTACTTACCTCTCCATATATTGTTTTCCCTCTTTAGCATGCAAGCACCTTGAAAATTGGCAGCTAGATTGGCAAATGGATAGAGTGTAGGACCTGGAGTCAGGAAGACTTATCTTCCTTAGTTCAACTCCAGCCTCAGATATTTACTAGTTATGTGATCCTGAGCAAGTCACTTTACTCTATTGCCTCAGTTTCTTCATCTGTAAAAAGAACTGGAGAAGGAAATGGCAAAGCATTCCAATATCTTCGCCAAAAACAAAACAAAACCAAAACTCATTGAGGTCACAGAAAATGAAAAACAACTAAACAATAACAACCTTAAATATAGGGATTGCCTTGTTTTTTGTTTGCTTTTCTAGCCCTGGCATTCTACCAAAATGTAGATAGTTGATAAATGTTTGCCAATTTTTGTTACCAGGCTTTATTTTTCAGTGGGGTATGGATGGGAAGCTAGAGAGAAAAGGAGAAAAGACAAATTTTGGTACATTTAAAAAATAAAATAAAATTGAAAAAGGAATGCTTTTTGAATGGGATTGAAATAAATCTCCACCAAATTTCATTTTAATAGATTCAGTCCCCAATTCCAGCTTACTAAAAGCACCTTGAAATGTGGATCTGCCATCTAATATGTTAACCATCCCTCTTTGGTTCTATCTCATATACAAAGCTATTTGTAATGTGGAAAACACCTTCTCCTTCGCCTCCATTCCTTTCTGGTCTTTTTATACCTTATATCCTCCAGGTACTGTGAGATACAATAACACTGACCTTCTTTCTAGTCTTCAGAATGATACCCCATCTCTTGACTCAGGGATTTTCACTAGGTGTGACTCAGTTTAGTAAACTCTTCCTCTTCATTTCTTCCCTCTGGCTTCATCCACTTCCTGAAAGTCACAGCTAAAATCCACCTTTTACCTGACTTTTCCAATCACCTTTGATTCTAATATCTTCTCTCTGTTGGTTATTTCCAGTTTATCTAGGATATAGCTTTCATTTGTATATAGTTGATTGTATTAGACTATAAGCTTCTTGAAATCAGTATTTTGCCTTTATTTTAAATTCCCAACACTTATAAGGCAATGTCTGATATGTTGTCCGAAAGTAATAAATATTTGTTGATTGACTTTTGTTATCTGAAAATTTGATAAGCATGATAGTTATGTGTTTATCTAAATCACTAATAAAAATATATGTGTGTGTGCTGCTGTATTTGCTGTCAGAGACTATGAGTTCAAATTTCTATTGCTCTGTCATTTAGACCTATGTAATCTCAAAACAGGTCGATTAACCTCAAAGTGGATCAGTAGAATCTACTTGTCCCATCTGTCAAATGAAGGGATTGACATGACTTCTACCGTACCTTCCAGCTCCAAATGTTTGCTTCTAAGATTGTATGATCCTAAAATAGAGCACATAACCAAACACAAATGGGAATACTTATTCAGAGACCATCTTTTAAATTGACATTTAAAATTTAAGTGGACATTCAACCAGTGTTGTTATTGTTATTCAGTTATGTTCAACTCTTCATGACACCATTTGGGGTTTTCTTTTTTTTTTAATTAATTAAAGCTTTTTATTTTCAAAATATACACATAGATAATTTTCAACACCCACCCCTACAAAAGCCTGTGTTCTAATTTTTTCCCTCCCTTCCCCCACCTCCTCCCCAGTCAGCAAGTGATTCAATATATGTTGAACATGTGCAGTTCCTCTATACATATTTCCACAAATATCATGCTGCTTATTTGGGGTTTTATTATTATTATTATTTTAATTTTTTTTTTTTTTGGCTGAGGCAATTGGGGTTAAGTGACTTGCCCAGCGTCACACAGCTAGGGAATGTTAAGTGTCTAAGATCAAATTTGAATTCAGGTCCTCCTGACTTCAGGGCTGGTGCTTTATCCACTGTGCCACCTAGCTGCCCTTATTTGGGGTTTTCTTAACAAAGATAATGGAGTGATTTGCCATTTCATCTTTCCACATTTATTTAACAAATGTGGAAACTGATATAAATAGGGTGAAGTGACTTGCCCAGCTAGTAATGACTCAGGTCTTCCTGACTACAGGCCCAGAGTTCTATCCACTGTCACCTACTTGCCACTTAACAGTACTTTTGTCTACCCCACATTTCTCCATCTTGCCTGTAAGAATAAAGACAAAATATATGGATAAAATCTGGGTGGATATCCACAGCATTTTTCTGATCTCCCAGTTTAGTAACTGTCAACCAGGAAATGATTTTAATCCTACTTGTTCTTAGATGAAGGTTTGATGACTGTTTGGGATGGTTTCTTCCTTTTCTAGATGTTCACTAACTATCCTTCAAAAACATTATAGAATTGTGCCAGAAACATGAATTGAGCTCACTGGTCTATAGTTTGAATTGCCCATTTGTTCATTTTTTTAGAGAACTGGCACATTTGCCCTTTCCAATCCTTTAGACACCTCTCCCATCCTTCATGATCTTTCAGAGATTACTGACATTGTCTCAGCAATTACATAACATATATTTGTACTTTCAGCAACTGAGGAGGTGGTTCATTTGGGCCTGGTAACTTGAACTCGCTCATCAAGGGCAGCTTGGTGGTCTCTTACTGTCTGTACTATTTATCTAGAATTTCAACTCCTTAATAGCTATTTCTCTTCTGTCATTCCCAGGCTAAAGCTCATTCTCTTTTGCAGAAGAAAAAAACCAAAAAAAACAAAACAGAAACAGAAAGAGATTAAAGCAGTTTGCCATTATCATTGTCCTATCTGCTTCAGCCACAATCCTTTTCCTTTTTTTTTTTTTTTTTGATCTTCCTTTTCTCCCATATAGATTAAATTTCTTTTTTATTACTGTCCTTTTTTCACTAACCTCAGCTGATTCTGAACTTTACCACTGAGGTATTTTTTATAGGGCCATGTCACATACTTATCCTGTCCTTGCTTTCATGTTCTGTATGAGTCTTTTTAAAAACTAAGTTGGATTCTTTACATTCTTGGCTGTTTCATCAGATAATTCCAATTTTTCTTTTTTTTTTTTTTAATCAAAATTGTGTCTCTTTGTGACTTTAAGAATTTTATTCTTGAATTTTTTTAAATTCCTCTTCAACTGACTTTCCTTATCACATTTTCTTATCACTATTCTTCTGAATACTTTGAAATATGTTGTATGTTTTTTTTCTCCTTCTTAATCATATATTCTAAGCTAGTGACTTCCCTGGAAGTTTCCCACTCTTACCATTATCAACATGCATTTATTAAGGGCTTACTATGTGCCAAACACTATACTAATCATGAGGGATAGAAAGACAAAATTATATTGCTAACTTCAAGGAGTTCACATTTTAAGATGGAAGACAACATACATGCAAGCAACTATGTACATATGATATAACCAGTATAATAATATAAATGGGAAGTGATTTAGAAAAGAAAGGACTAGCAGAAAGGTCTGTAGAATGGAGAAAAGCCTCTTGCAGAAGGTGAGATTTGAACTGAGTCTTAACGGTAGCATAGGATGCCAAAAGGCAAAAATCAGAAGGGAGATTATTCCAGACAAGGAAAAGGAATAAAAATACAAAGTCAGAAGATGTGTTATATTTGAGGAATAGCAAAAACATGTACGTGGAAGGCAATGAAGTGGAAGACCAGAAAAATAGGGAGGGATCAGGTTGTTTGAGCTTTAAAAACCAGATGATTTTATTTCCACTTCTAGCAACTAGTTCCTCCTACTTAGTGAGAATCAGATTCTAGAATATTATTTTCCCTGGCTTATTATTTCACTTTTTGAAAGATCAAATTAGCATTAAGGCAAATCAAAATAGTTGCTCTGCTTTTTTATTTTTATTTTAGGAGAACAAGTATCTAGATAGTTGAAGTACTTCCATCATTACTATTCTAAATTTGTTATCTGTTTCCCAAACTTTTCATCTCTTTCTTCTTTCTGTTTGGGTGGTTTGTAGTTCATTCTGATGACATTACTTTTGTTTCTTTCTATTCTAATTCTTTTAAATATGCCCTGAGGCAGCTACTTGGTATTGTAGATAGAGTCCTGGTGTTGTGAAGACCTGAATTCAAATCCCAGCACTGACTGTAGGCACTAACCTCTGTTTGCTTCTGTTTCATCAACTATAAAAAGGAGATAATAATACCATTTACCTTACAAGGTTATTGTGAGGATCAAATGAGGTCGTATTTGGAAAGCACTTAACACAATGCCTGTCATGTAGTGGACGATATCTAATGATATGTTCTTTTCCTTTCTCCCTTTCAGCATCACTCTAGTCATGGGGTCCCAAGCTACTAAATCTTAATTAATGTCAGTGAGATTCTAGTCCTTGTGTTAGGATCTCTAGTTCTTGTTTATTATCCATACATTGCACATTTTATGTATATATATATATCTGAAGCCAGAATTTTTATTGTCAAATCCTTCTTAGGGATTTTCTCCTATGAATTTCTGTACTCTGTTCTTACTCCTTGTCCTATGTTATAATTATTCTCCATAATATTCAAGCCTGGTGACTATAGTTCTCTCTCATCCCCTTTCTTTTCAATTTAAGTAACTTTTGATTATATTTCAAATACTAGAAGCTAAACCATTTTTATTAATCATTGTTGGGTGTATATTTCTGGGTACAAGACTGTCATTACTGTAGTTGAGGTCCAGAAATTGTAAATCTCATCAGACACTAATTTCTTAACTAGTTGTTCACTTCCCAACAACTGAATCTCTGTCCCATCTTTCAAAGCTAAATTCTAGTGTCATTTTCTTATGACACCATCCAAGTTCTCCTGGAAGAAGTCTGCTCTGATCTTTCAAAGGATTTGAATCATAGCTTTTCTATGCTCTTATATCATCCTTTTGTACCCTGGTATTTTTATGCATGTTTTATCTTCTCAGTGAGACTATAATCTCTTTGAGGACAGGGACTAAATTTTGCCTGGCAGGTAAGAGTTAAATGATTGATTATTGAATTCATTTGCTAATATCTTCACATTTAAAGTAAGATTTAGGCCAGTGGTCCGGTTAATACAGACTCTCAAGCAAATGATATCAAAAATGATCTCAAAAGGGATATCCATATTTGTAGGCATAAGGGAAGGGAAGAGGCTGCTCCTTGGGAAAAAATGGGTCTTGTAAACAAATATACATAATTACTTGTATGTGAGCCTTAGGCCTTTAAAATATTTGCTGTAGGAAAATCTTTTTTTCCAAAGACCCTGGCTCCTTGAGTCACTAACCCATCTGTTAACAGATGGAATACCCCTGATCATAGGCTCCCTAGACCATTCCCCTAATTTCAGGGTCTGGAGGGTAGGTTCTGCACAGACTAATAATAAACTTTAACTCTTTAATTTCCTTCCATTTGGGCTCTGGGCTTTGGCCACCATAAAAAACTGAACTTTCCCCCCTCATACTTTCTGGGACTTAACTCCTTTGGGTAGAAGACTCCTCCCTTTATAATTGAGGGGTTATTTTCCTTAAATAAATGATGGACTCTTAGAAATGATCCTGATTCTCCAATACTGTGGAATGAGCTATAGAAGGTGGGGGATGGGGGTCTCTCCTTTTAACTGATCAGAGTTGAAGATGTTGTTGGAGAAGATAAAGGTCTATAGAAGGAGAGGAAGAGGGGCAGGGGAGTGCAGCTAGAAAAGTCTGTTTGGAAAAAAAATTTTTTTTTTAATCTTTTCAGGTTTGTTTTTGGACTATGAGCTGCAAGCCCGAGGAAGATTGAGACTAGGGTGGGAGGAAGCAACGAGAGGGAATCTTTCAAAGTAGTAGCCATGGGAAATGTTTTTATTTTCTGCTTGAAAGAAAATGTCAGAGAATAAAAACCTAGAGGGAGGAGAAGCGTGTGACGCTTTTTTCCAAAGACTGTCAGAGACACTGAAGAAGGTGAGAACTAGTTTACCTTGCCTTTCTTTTTCTCTCCACTCTCTCCTTCTATCAAAAATCTCCCTTCCCCACTCTCCCCAATTAGAATCCTTTGATTTGATGACCCTTGTTGGAAAAAAAGACATATACAGGACAGTGCAGGGTGTTTGTCTGTATTCCACAATGAAATACTATATCCGAAAAAGCTAACGCCCAGGGATTGGGACATTTCTAGAAAAAGGAAATGAAATGTGCCTGACCTCATCTCAGAAAAATAGCCTTTTTTTCCTATCCCTCTAGAATCACTGGGAACCCACATGGCACATCCCACTAGATTCCGGCCTAAGTAGCTGAGTTTTGGCCCCAGTGAGGCTTAATCCTTGCTTTAGCCGCAGCCTTTTGCTTCATATTTATTACGATGGTTTTCCTTTAATAAGGCAGACACATCTCCTTGTTAACTGAATGATTCAGCAAGTCCAAGGCTTTCAAAAACCCGTTTGGTTGGAGGTGTGGAAGAAACCTTGGCGATTCAGTTCTTAGAGTGAGATAGCGAGAGGAGGTGTATGGGATCTTTGAGGAACTGTAATGTGTACTGCTCCAGCCGTCTCACTAATTAGACTGTAAGCTTTTCCAGGGCAGGATATGTGCTCTACTCAGACCATTAATGTTGAAGAATTTAAGTTCACGAAAAAGAAGGGAGCTTCCTAAGTCGTTTCTTTGATTTCATTGTCTCGGGGAATGGAAAAGGTGGTGAATTTCAAAGTGCGATGGCTCGGGGCAGTCCAGAGCAGAAGGACCAAGGGAAAAAGTCGGTCTTGTATCGGGTGTCCTAGGCCCTGAGTCGGAGAACAAATGATCCTAGGAAGTCCTCCAGTGAAGCCCTTAACTTCACAGATAAGGAAACTGAGGTTTCGACTTGCTTAAGGTCACACCTGTAGTAAGCACCAAAGGTGGTATTTGAACCCAGGTCCTTTGAATTGACGATCCATGCTCTTTCTTTCAACACTGGCCTTAAGTAGTTAGTTCTCAGCGGTTTTGCGGGAGACTGCGGGGTGCAAGCATAGATCGCAGTACGGCTAAAGGTTACGGGTGCCGTAATCAGAGCTCGTTCCCGCCGTCACTTTCCTCAACCCCCAGCCCAGCCAAGCCCTGCTTAGCTTAATAGCACAGCAGGGGCTGAGGGCAGGACTCCGGCGGCGCGTTCTAACACTCAAGCAAAGGTTACACTGATTGGCATCTCACGCGGAGTCAAAGGCTCGGCCGAGTTTGGCAAGAGGCCTCTAAGGTCACCCCCTATCCTCCATCCTCTAGCCCAGCCCAGTATCTGAGAGGCCCGAGCTAGGCTTGTCCCGGGCTCAGAAGGCTAAACAGAGCTCATTAAGGGAATATTTAGGATGCCCGGGGGGGTGGGCAGAAATGAGTCGGACTGAGATTCTTTCTCCCCTCACCCCCCTCCACCCCAATGGGAGTGGGACTGCCTGGGGGAGGCGCCGGGATAGGCGGCCAAAAGCTGCAGAAGCGCTTGGGCGCCTATGGAGTTAGGGAGTGGGGTGGGGTGGGGTGGCGTGAAGGGTCGCTTTTAGCTGTCCGAAGCCTGAGATGGTTGGTGGACTCCGCTGACATTCTTGGAGCGCCGGACTGTTGGAATTCTGGGCCGGGGGGGCACAGAGAGAGGGGGAAATCGCAGCTATTAATACATTTAGGCCTGATCCCTGGCAGCCCCCAAGGAGAAGAGGCGCCCCAGCAGCTTCCTCCAAGGTTTGGCCGCTGCAGCTATTTCAAGGTTGGAATCCGCAACGTGTACTCCCCCGTTGCCTGCCCGAGGTGGGCCGAGAACTAGCGATAGGTAATAGCGGTGGCCCAGACCACAGCAGGCTTAAAGCATGAGGAGAAATCCGAACAAGGGCCGGCGCCAACGCCCCGCTGCCTCCCTCACCTCTCCAGGAAGGTCAAAAGCCTTCCATTTTGGCTTCTCTCTAGCCTTACAGCTAGCTGGGAAGAGCCTTTCAGAGACATATATGCAATACATACATACATCTACAAATACATTTCCCTCCCCAATCACATATAAGTAACCCCCCCACATAATTACACATATATGTATAACCGCACACATATACCTGATTACCGTTTTTCTTTCAAGATTTGGCGGGGGCGGGGGTGGGGAGATTAGAAGAAGGGAGAGAGACACTGGCGGAGGTGATTAGATAGGGTGTCAGGGGCTACTCTTTCTTAAATCTCTTCCACTTCCTCATCCCTCTATAAGGATCCACAGGGTTAAGAAATGTAAGTTGCTTAAGGTTGCCGGGAGCCCTTCAGCCCAGCCAGTCCCTGGAGAACCGGGCCGCCTGGCTGATTTATTAGCGGTTTATTTGGAGAAACGCTATCTTCGATTCTGTGTAAAAATGTGTGTACTGGAATGTAACCTTGGGCTGAAAACTGCAGAGATTTTTTTTTTTTTTAAGAGTGGGGGAGAGGAGAGGAGGAAGTTGTTTCTCCATTGGATTCCAAATCTGGGTTCTCGAGGTCCTTGAGGGTTCTGGTTTAAATAGTGGTGGTTTAAGACACAGATAGAGGCAAGCCAGCTTCTGAATTCCTTTCTCTGACACCCGCTGAGCAAGTCCTGTAAGATCTTGTCCAGCAGCCCTTATATCCCTGTCCCTTTAGCACAGGCAGCGAGAAAAATGTAATTTTAGAAATACACCCTTAGCTGTTGGAAATGTGGCTTAAAGCAGATGCGAGATCCATAGAGACTGGTTTCTGTGGCAGAGACACCTGGGAGAACTTCGCTTAATTCATTGATCAGTGTTTCTAAAAGCACCGGGCCCAATGCACCCCGGACATCTGTCAGTCAGTGTATCTTGATGGCCCATCTGTGAGTTTCTGAATGATTACTTTCCCTAGACTTTTTTTTTTTTTTTTGAAACGTTTAGATTTCAGCCTTCTGGCTTTATCAGTGACTGATGGTGTTTGGTGTTAAAAAAAGGGGGGGGAATGTTATCTAACTCCCCCCTCTGAAAAAATACTGAAAAAGAAAAAACCATGAGAAAATAACGAAAAAGAAAAGATATGGGAGTGTTTTGCTGTCCTCCGAATGCCTGTATCTTGAGTCTTTAACGTAGAGGTCACAAGATGTAATGGCATTCCCCCCCCCCTCCTCAGCTGGTAGGCAGAGTAATGAAAAATAATTCGTGATGGAATTAATTAAGAGAAAATAAACTCTCTCTGGATTTATATACTAAGTTCCCTAGGCACAGCTGACTACGTGTTGATGTTTTTCCACCTTTATACCCAGGGAAAAAACTGAGAGGAGATATGTTTTTATCTCTGTCCATGAAATAGGCTTTAGAATCAATGGAGTGTTTTCTCAGAATTCCAAATTTACAGAATTATAAATATTTGTGGTAAATTACAACCCTTGAAGCAAAAGAATCTAGCCCCAGGCCCTTGGGACTCTCAAAAGATGGAGGCAGGAAGATTTTCAAGAGAAGCAGGAATTTTGAAAGTTCTCAGGCAATGCCGAGAGAGAGAGAGAGAGAGAGAGAGAGAGAGAGAGAGAGAGAGAGAGATCTTGGATCAGCTATCTCTTCAGTTCTACAGGTCAACTAATAGTGACTTGGGAATCTGGATGTCACAATCCTTGGTTTGTTATTTGAAGTTTACTGTACCAATCTAAATAATTCTGCTGTCTAGGTTCAGGTGGAATTCAGCTCGATGTGAGTGAGAAATAGGGTATCAGTGGAGTGGATGGGTCAGCAGCCATGGAAAAGGGAGATTAGTCAAGTGTATTTTGGAGATTTTATCAAGGTATTCCTGAGAGAATTTTCTAACCTTCCTCTCCACCAGTTCTGTCTAGGTCAAGTAATAGTGAAGAAAACGAAAGGATAAAAGTTAAGTCAAAAATCGGACAAGAATCAGGTGAAGATCAACCCAGATTAAATGGGTAACAATCTCTCAAGTCAAGGGTATCCTCCCTGTTACATGCCAAATCTTTATGGGTGACCTCTTCCATTATGTTCCCTGATCCAGAATGAACCCATCCCTGCCTGGCTTGGATAGGATAGAAATGGAACTTCTGGAACTGGCAATCTTTGCAACTCCCTCCACTCCAATATTTCGGGGTGACTAGTTTGTGTAGTTTGCTGCTGCCCCTTTGGGCTTGTAGCTCAGCTCCCAAGGGTGGCTGAAAATAGGCAGACCTAGGTGAACACGGCACTGATCTCAAAGCGGCTGGGTCCTCTCTGCCTTTATCTTGCAGCTGTCTCAACCTTCCTCTTTCTTGCTGGGACAACTTCAGGCCCCAACGAGGAAGCGATTGAGCCAGACCGAGCCTCCGAAGCCGATTCCCGAGACTCCAGTCTCTCCTTGGGGTCCTGTGGGGCCTCAATGCAGACAAGAGCGCCTTGACCGTGGGCTCAGAAGTAGACCACACAGAGGGCACTCACTGAGTGTGCAGTTTCTTTCAAAGCCTCTCTTGCTTCTCGGCCTTCCAGCTAGGCTTTCCCTGGGAACTTTACGCCTTCAGATTCTACAGCAAAACGAATTACAGTGCCGCTGTCAAAGCTCCCTAACCTCCTTCACCTCGGTACGGACGGGGGACCCACAAGCCTTGGAAATTTTTTTGGTTCGGAATGGAAGATCTCCGGGGAAGGAAGGAAATCAATTTGTTCGCTCCTCCTGTAGAAGCTTTGGGGCTACCGAAGTCAGCCGCCCAGGCTTATCTACTAAGCTCCAGCCAGCCCGGGCCCCAATCTCTAGTCGCTTGGATTTATCTTCCGAAGAGATCCTTTTCTCTTGCATACGGAATGTTAACTAGGGTAGCTACTGCGGAATCCGGCAGACCGGAGGATTGAGTCGGAAGGCGGACAGGGTGACCGATTTCTGGCTAAGAAAAGTTATCCTCATTCACAAGACTGGAAGAGCTTGGGCTCAATGCCCTAGTTACCAGGTGCCGAAATGGGCTGGGAAAAACTGCTTAGGCTCAGAACTATGGACCGACTACCGAGCTCTAGGGACTGGAGGTAGCCCTATCTAAACTGACCTGGAGGGGGGACTGAGAGACTGAAACTTAAGAGCAAACCCCATCTTCAGTAAGCCCAAATCCCGTATTCCCTCTTCTTAGTCCGTACCACTCCGGGCCCAAATCGGTAAGAAACACCAGCCGTTTCGGCTTGATTCAGGAGTCCCCTTGGGAGGACTAGATTCTGTTGTCCCTCTCCCCCTCCCATCCACTGTCCTCGCGGAGAGTTTTGGGGAGGGGGCAAGTAGTGAAAATCGAAGAAGTCCACTAGCTCCAGACAAGAAGTTGAGTATGGGGACAGAGCTGGAAAAAGGGAGAGGAACTCATAGAAGCTAACACAAGATTTATGGCTGAAACTGTCCTCCCTCGGCAAGGAGTCTTTAATTCCTTTCCAATCAAAACAGTTGAGTGTAAGACCCGGCCGGGCGTTGGGATGGGGGCTGAAGCCTCGGCTCACGCCGGGTCCTTTCTAAAGACAAACAGGGGAGAGGTGAAACTCTAACGAGATCCCAAACCGCTTGGCCTCCCTCTAACGCCGAACCTCTTCAGGACAACGTGCTGCTCTCTTCCCTACGGACCCATTTTCACTTTGCCAAGGGGACCACGGGAGGGGTGCAGACGTTGGCTGTGCTTCTCCGAGTCTTCCCTAAGAACAAGAGAGGTAGGTAGAAAGAACTGGAGACTGCACCCCCAGTTTAGAAGCTAGTCTCCGCTAAGTAGTCTCCGGACTCCATTGGAGGCCCCTAAGGCCTCACTTCCGTCAATCCCCAAATAAATACGGCAAACTGGAAAGTCAGGGGTACTTTGGACCTCCTAGTTTTACAGAGCTGGAGGAGTGGGGATTGGGGGAAGAAAAAAAAATCTTTACAGATCACCTCCCTTTTTCTTCCCCAAACACATTTGGGTTTAGAATCAAAACCTGTTTTATAATTGCCCCAGACTTTCTGATTCTCGAATTAAATGAGTGCTTTTGTTGATCGGGATACAACCTTTAGGCGAACACTCCTGGGTCCCCCAGGCAGGAAATGAGGGCCGCGTAATTTTTTTTAAGGCTCCATTTTGGGATTTACAAAGTTTTTAGCCAGTAAGCGTTGTTTACGCCACAGGGCATCGCCGCCCAGGCACTGGGAAGCCCAGTGCAGAGCCCCTGAGGGAGGTTGGGAGGACAGCGGTGCTCTACCGGGCAGTCGCCCAGCACACTGGTTGTTTGGATAGGGCAGGAGTAAGTGCCCTTGAGTCTACAAAGGGGGGGGGGCTGGGCTGGGCTGGGGGGAAGAGACGGGAAGAAGGACTCGATAGTCACTAGATTTTAGAGCTTTTAGGAACCTTGGAGAAACTCCTTCGGATTCGTAGATGAAGACTGTGTTAGTTTTCCTTCTTTCCAAGTGAGAAGGGACAGAGGCTGAAGCTGCGGCGGCTGCCAGCGAGGAGAGATTCCTATCTGGTCCCCGGACCGAGAGGGTAGCGCGCTGGGAAACAAAAGAGCTGTTTCTCCCCTGCTAAGCCAAGCAGCAACTGGGGGAGGGGGGAAGGGAGGAGGCGGCGGCTCTGGATATGAGTGTAAAAGCCTCAAGGTTGGCTTGTCCTTTGATTTAAAAAAAAAGAGGGGGGCGAAGTATTTTGTCAATCCAGCTGGGGCTTGGTTACGTGTTTATGCTACATTCCGTCAGAAAAAAAGGCCCCCACAGTTCGGAATAGACCGCATCGAAACAAAAGAAGGGCTTAATCTAATTAACACAGCCCGAGAAGGGAGCTGGGAGAAGGGAGATGGGTGATGGGAGAGGGGTTGGGAGTTATCAAATGCTCTTTCCCTCCTTGGATTTTATTTGGAGAAAGCAAATTCAGGTCCGAAGGGCAGTTATACTCACCCCTTTCTCTCCTCCCTCATCCACCCCACTTTCTCGGGAGTGCACGCGGCTTGGGGGAGGAGGGGACGGGGAAGACAAAAGGGGAAAACTTAACCAAATCATTGAAACAATTTGCAGAGGTCTTATCAAGTCCATTTGAAAATAAAAATAAAACTAACTTTTAACCATAGCTCTTCCAACCAGCGTGCAAGGGAATGGAAGTGGGGATGGGGGTGCTGGTAGTGCGGGAGTGGCGAGTTGCACAGGGACTTGTAAAGCTGAACGTTTCAGCTCGGAAAATGGCTGTTGTGAAGTCGAGCAAAATCCAGTCCCCCCTTCGAGAGGCTTGGGAGAAGCGGGAGGGTGGGGGTGAAAAAAAGAGAAGAAGAAATTACAAGATCTAGTTTTTAAATTTAGGTTTTAGGGTAGTGGGGGGGGGAGAAGGCGGAGGCAACACACCAAACACACAACCCACAATTTTCAAGCGAGGAGAGTAGAGCGAAGCCAATGATTAACACCCCAGCCACCCCGCTCCCCACCCCCAATAAATAAAAAGAAATTCAAACGCCCGCTAGAAGGAGAAGGAGCGGAGCAGCAAGAGCCCAGCTGAACCATCCGCGGGTGGACGCGTTATTCAACACTGTACAAGCTCTCTCGCTTGCCTGCTTTGCTTATTGGCGGGGACTGGGGGGGGGGGTGCACTCGATTCCCCTTATACAACATAAGCAACCCTCGTTCATTCCACACTTACACCTCCCCTTCCCCTCCCCCCACCCCACCCCCCACACTCGGTTGTTTTTTTTTTTTTTTTCCTCCCCACTACATTCCCTGCAAAGCTCCTGGCTTCGGTTTCCCCACCCAATCCTACAAGATGGCTCCCAGCTGCTGTTTACCAGACTGAATGCAGCAAAAAAAGGGGGGAGGGCGGGGGGCCGCGGGAAGAGAGAAGAAAAAAAAGGGCTTAATTCAAGTCGTGACTTCACTATCGGTGGCAAAGATCAAGGCAATTAAACATTCGCCACGGAATCAGACCTCGTTTCATCAGGGAGGGCCCGATCTTGCATCAACAACCGTATTATGCATACACACATATTTTGGTCCTACATAAACATGCCAGCCAACTTGTTTACTGCTCTAGTGTTAACAGGATCTGTTTTGCATGTTTTCCTCACCCCAGTGTATCCCCACCCTGTTCAAACACGCCCCCACCTTCGGTTAAAAAAAAAAAACATAAAAAAACCAACTAAAAATCCAATCCTTCTGTCTCGTCTAGCTAACCATTTGATTATATAAAATGTTCTTCAAAATAGCAGAGATCCTGGATGTGTGGGGTTTGGAGCGATTAGCCCCGCGAAATACTCTCATTTAAGCGTTTTTTCTTAAAAATTGAGGTGTGTGTGGGGAAGGGGAAAAGATAGGTTGGATGACTGACAAAAGAAAGGGGTGTGTGTGTAGGGTTTGGGAGAGAGAAAAAAAGATTGATCAACACCGAAATTGCAGCTTTAATGAAATGCAGATTCTCTTTACCCGCTGATGAGAAACACTGGAAAAATGCAAGCGCCATTGACAAACTCAAGACAAACAAGCAGAATTTTTATTAGCAACTAAATGATTTATTGCATACATACCCCACCGTCACAATTACAGCATCTTGTAGCATCCGGGTGTGAAAGCATTAAACATTTATAAAAAAATGCTTTCCCTCCATCTCCGTCTTGCCCCCCCCCGCGACCCCCAACGGTAAACGATTAAACCCTTATTTCTTCATGTATGTATATTTTAAATTAAAAGAATCAATATACAAGAATTTAAGACTTTTTCCAGTTTCTGAGTGAGGTCAGGAGAAAAGGGGGGGGGAAGATTCTTAATCTGAATACCGGTGTGTATGGGGGGGAGTTTGAATTTGCAAGGTTTTCAAAGAATAAAGAACTACTTTTTAAAAAGCTTAGAGAGAACGCCTGTCACTCATTGCTGCTCCAGTGATCACTCAAGATCCCTCGGCATTCTGTTCAGGCAGCCATATAAGCTTCAGACTTGCATTAATTTTTCCAGCAATCACCTCCCCCCATCCCAAGTCTCGCACTCTCATTCTCTCAGCACCCCCACCCCGCCTACCCCTTCCCTCTCCCTTTTCATCGGGAGTATCCTCCTGCTAATTTGGGAGCCGTTCGTTGTAGTGTCCTACCCAAGTCAGTGTCCTTTTCTCCGCCGAGTCCGAAGGTGCCTGGGTGATATTTAGATGAGCGCTTCCTTGCTTTTAACATACAGACATTGCTTTGCTCCTAGGCTCATTACTATTTTAGTTTCTTTCTTTCCTCTTCTCTCCCTTCCCCCCACTCCCGCCTCCCGCCTCCCTCTTCCCTCCCCTCCCCTTCTAGATTTTCTGCTTCCAAAAGAGGGCAGCCTAGAAACCAGCTAGGTAGGCTTTGGCGAAGGGCAACTTGAAACTGCCCTCCAGAGACTGAACTTTTTTTTTTTTTAATTTATACTGGAATTAAATTAGACCCCCCTTCCTCTCCTCCCCCTTTTTTGCTTTCTAAAAGTCGAGAAAAAAATAGAATGGGGTCGAAGTAGCAGAATGCTCTCTTTTGAAAGTTTAAAAGAAGTGGATATGAAAAATTAAAAAAAGATAAAATCCTTAAATTTGCAGTGATTTGGGGGATACTCTGGGGTTCTGAGGCCTTAATTAAAAAAACGACTCAGCTTCCTTTCATAATCAGAGAACAGGATCTACTTCTTCCCTTCAATGTCTTGTTAATTTTATTTAGCTAAAATAAGGAAATAAGACAAGCACTAGATTTTTCATTGTGTTCACAGTTATTGTCACTCTTAGGCACCCTCCCCCAATTCCTTTTCCCTACAAGAGAAAGCCCCAGATATATCCAAGCAGCTCTTGCTTAACCTCCGCCTGGGAAGTCACAGCGGAGCCAGAGAGGTTCCGTGGTGACTCAGGTGGCTGCTCGGCACGGGGACTGACTCCGAGGCCAGCGGGTTATGCAGGCAGCATAGCTTCCCTTATTACCGAGTCGCTAGCCCCTTTATTTCCCCTTCTAACCAGGTACGTACTTCTCTGCAGGCAGGCGAGCACCAGAGATTTTGCTGAAAGGGCAGTATAGAAAGTACAAAGTCTGGGAAATTGGGGGGACTTTTACCCCTCCTTCCTCTCCCTCCTGTACGAGCGGCCAGCAAAGCAGTTAGGGGTTTGGCTGCTGTTTTCCTTTAGCTAAACACATCGCCCCCCCACCTCCCCGCCCGTAGTCCACCCCGCCTTCCTTCCAATTGGGAGCAGAGAATGAAGGGCCAGAGAGCAGGGGGTTGAGAGGAAAAGGGATGGGGATGTGGAGCGGTTGGAGAAGGACCTATGCCAAGAGTTTTTAATATTACAGTTTAATAGGTTTCAGAAGGCCCCGCAGAGAAATGCAAATAGGATGAAATGTCAGAATCAAGTGGGATTCTGTACTCTAGCTCAGCCGCTTTAATCCTGTTTTCTGCTCAGATTTTTTTTGGGGGGAGGGGTGACGACGCTTTACCGAGGGGTTTGGGAGGGGCTAGAGGACGAACGACTGTAAGTGGCTTCTTCGGCTCCGAAGCACATCAGCTTGGGATTGTTTTAGGCAGGGAAAGCTGTTATCACGCACCCATACCCCCACCCTCGTTTCTATAGGAACCCCCTTTAGAAGATTATATAGACACTCACCCGCTGTCGCCTTGACCTCTCCAAAATATTAATCATTAACGATCTGACATTGCGTTTCAGGGTGGGACTGGGGCTAGGAAAACTGCGTTTGCTTTTCCCCCAACCCCCCAACCATAGAGAGAATGAATGGTAGCTTTGTAAAGAAAAAATAAATCATGTCGCTTCTTCCCTCCTATTCTACACACAATTGGATTGTTACTGCACCATCCTCCATGGTTGTGTAACTTGGAAAAGATCTGGGGAAAAAAGGAGATGTATTGTGTGTGTGTGTGTGTATGTATGATATGAGGAGGAGGGAGGGAGAGACTAAAGAGAACGGGGTTAGAGAGAAGAAAAGCAAACGTCCTCAAAGCTCTCCTTTCTCCCCTGGTTCCTCTGGATCCTACAAACTCTGTAGTCCTCATCCCTTTGCCAGGTCCCCAGTACGCAGGAAACTGACAGCATTCCCATTAAACAGCGGAATGAAAAGAACTGAATTGCAGCTACAACCATCTTCTACTATTTTGATCAGTCAGCCCAGACTGGGAGGGGGTTGGGGGAGGAAGAGAGAGGAGGAGGAGGGCAAGGGCGGGCGGGGGGCGGGGGGCGGGGGGGTGTCCACTGGTGGAGAGGGGAGGGCTGCCTGGAAACGGCCGGGAAAAATTCTCACCACCAGTTTTGATCATTCAGCCCCGCCGAGGGGAGCCTGGAAACTGCTCGAGCCCCTTGGTCCATAATTGGTTTTATAGGAATGGCTGAGGGCCAAAGTGTTTACATGAGCGTGATTGGCAGCGCAGGGAGCCAATGAAAGGTTTACTATGAGATCCTGGCTGGCCAACTCGGGAGGAGGAGGGAGCAGAGGAACAATGCTGGTTTCATTGCTAAAGAGTTGTCCTCCCTCCCCCCCCCCTTTTTTTTTTTTTTTAGATCCAGAGAGAGGAACTTGAAAGGGGGTTGTGTAATGTACCTTTTCCAATCCCGGGCTGTATATGGAGATTTGGGATTCTTTAAACCAGTGCTACCTGGATTTTATTAAAAAGCGGGGATCTCTGGAGAAAGAAAGCTGGATTTTCCAGGAAAGCAGAGCAAGCCGGGTCCCAGAGCCTGTTTTCTGGAGGGTGGAGGAGTTGGCGAGCCGAACGGATGGACTAAAAGACATTTTCATACCAAAAAAAGGAAAGGCGGGCAAAAAGTCTGAGTTGGATATAATTCTCCAGAGGGAAACAAGAACGGGGGGCAGGCGGCAGGATGGCCGAGAGGCGAGGCGGTTAGGCGGGAAGGGGATCATCCGCTCCAGCAGGTAGGTTTTTCCCCAGTCTCTTATTTTTTGGAAAGTTAAATAGTTGCTACCGGGTCTCCTACCACCTAGGTTTTACCTGCCCCTGCTCAGCCTTCACATCAGCCCTTTCCACCCTCAAAGAACTTGGGAATGCAGGGACTTTTCTGGGATCTGAGCTGCATTGAACTCTTCCACTAATTCCCCATTTCC
This sequence comes from Myrmecobius fasciatus, assembly GCA_023553655.1. NCBI lineage: Eukaryota > Metazoa > Chordata > Mammalia > Dasyuromorphia > Myrmecobiidae > Myrmecobius > Myrmecobius fasciatus. The sequence continues at coordinate 226,759 of JAJPUD010002879.1, forward strand.
CCCACCTTAGCCCCCTCCCTGAGACTTTCCCTTCAGAAAAATGCAGCCGGGAAGGAGGGGATCCCCACTCCATTACAAGAACACCCCAGCTTTCCTCCCTGCCACTGCAATCTGTGAGAGAGAAGGGGAGAGGGAGAGACATTTTAGATTATAGGCTGTTTTTAATTAAAAGCCGGAATTCAGCCATTTTAACTGCATTTAAGGGAGAAGAAAAGTAGGAATCATCAAACGCAGTGCACAGAATGATAAATCAACCCTTTCCATAATCTGAATAAGAAGCTTCAACTTTGTCTCCATTTTTTTGTCCTGTGTCCATCTTTTGAAAACAGTAAAAATAAATAAATAAATAAATTTTTAAAAATCACGTGAAGCTCATCTACCGCTGTGCTTAAGATGGAAAACATGTATCCAAGGTTGTGGCGATCTTAGAAATTTTAAAAGTAAATATTTCATCTGGTAACCAGAGAATGGGAGAGAGGGGAGGGGGACGAGGGACGGATGAGCTGTTTGTAAGTAAAAACCAGGTTAAAATAAGAAACCATTAACAAAGCTGGTAAGAGAAGCCCTGTTAAATGACTGGAGGTAGATATTTTTGGTTCAGGGTATTTTAAGCTTAAATTATGTGCAAGTCCAAAGGGAAGGAGAATGTGGCAAACTCCCTGCTAGTATTTACCCTGTAGATAAGACACCAACAAAACCGAACACTGGAGACTTGTCCAGGGGATGTGGGACTCTTAAGACTGGGGAGGGGTTTGGGTTAGGTTTTTCCGGGGAGATAACTACTTTTTTTTAAAATAGTTTAAAAGAAAAAACAATATAAAACATTTCGGCTGTTTGTAATTGCCCATCCCGCTTGCGTTTGAAAAGAGAGGGAAAATGTATCCAAACTGATTCTCCCTTCTCCCCAGAAATCGGCAAAGGACAAATCTTTTAAACAAACAGCTTTAAATTGGAACTTCGGGAATATTTACCAAACATGGGGGTGGGGAGGATGGAGGAGGAGGATACTCCCTCTATTGAGAATTTTAGGAGTCAGATTTTAGGAGGGGATTTTTTTTTTCAGTTTATTTTTTTCCCCCCGAGGGTGACTGAAGTAGACTTGATACCATTATCCACCCACCCACCCCCAGACTCTCAATTGCCCACCGCCATCTCCCAGGTTAGAGTTAGCGACCTTCCTTTTCCCCTACAGAGTTTCAACGAAAATGAAACCGTAGCTTGTCCTGTTTTATTTTTAAATTTTCTACCAAATCCTAAGGTTAGAATGTATGCCACGTCTCACGAAATTTTCTGAGACAGTCTTGTCACAGAAGGGGAGGAAGGAAAGAAGAAAAATCCCGATTTGGTTAATAAAATCACTTTAAAACCCTTGCCCCCACTATCTCAGAGAAATGGGAATCTGCTTATAGTGGATTCAGGAAAAAATAAAATGCAAAAAAGGGGAGATGATTTAAATTAAAGAACTAACAAGGTTAAACATTAAACTTGTTCCATCAGATACTAAGCAAATGTTTAATGAGATATTTTAATCTTCAGAAGCAAAAGATTTCACAGTTTTTAAAGCTGAAACATGTGACATTTTGGAATAAAATATATTTCAGCGGGTGTGATCAGGTCTTTCCGAGAGAAGCAATACTAGCCTTCCCTTCTCTGGTTTAGAATTTCTAAAGAAAGGGGGGGGGGGAGGAGAAGAAGAAGCCTATGAAAACTGCCCGGGAGATTGTGTGTGTGTCGAGGGGAGTAAAAAAACAAAAACAAAAACAAAAAACCTTCATTTTTAGTAATATTTTGAGAGTCTAGATCTGAGGAAGACCGAACGGGTACAAAGTAGCGGTGATTTTTAAAAATTGAAATGCGATGCTCATATATTTTTTTGGCTACGGAAATATCCGTTGGGTCTAAAGAGCTGCCTTGCCTCATTCAGGGGCAAAGGGAGACTTTGGGGGAGAAGACACTTGTAAGGTTTTTCAGAGTAGTTTCCCTTTTTTGGTGGTGGAAGGGGTGTTGTTTTTTCTTCGGACCGGGAGAGTTCCACGGGCTCCTGCCTACCTGCTGGCCCGGCTCCGAGCGGTGCTGCAGTACAGAGGAGGGAGCGGTAGGAGGAAAGAACTCTAACTCTAGTGTTTCTGATCTCTCCCCACCGCAGGCAAAGAAAATGCCCCCAGCGGAATCTCCGCCGGCCGAAGACCATGGAACTGCTCCGAGGCTTATATTTTAAACCCCTCTGATTTGGGGTGTGTGGAGGGGGGAGGGGCGCTGGGAGGGGGGGCGCCTGGGGAGGGGTGGAGGAAAACGAAACGGCTTGGAAGTTGGCATTCAGATGATGGATGGCCGAGATTTGGGGCCTCCCCGGTCTGTCCACGGCCCCCCCCCCTCCGCTACTATCCGGGTTGGCAATGGAGAGCCACCGGGTCGGTGCTGCCACGGCCACCGGCCGCCTGCCTTCCTCTTCTGGCCATCTGGCCGCCGGGCTGCCGGCTCCCCTGCCGCCGGGAAAGTACATGCCGTCGGGAATCAACCTCCACTCGCACCCGGGTAAGTAAGGGTCTGAGGTCCCGGCACTCGACCTCACTTCCCGGTTACCGCTTCTGACCCACTCTATTTTCCCTTCATTGGAGACCCTCCTGAGTTGCACTGTCCGGAGTCCCTTTCGGATTTCTAAAACCTGAGCTAAATAAGAACTGCGGACTTGAGGCAAAGGGGATTGATTCTTGGAAGATCCAGCATTAGGATATTGGGAAGGGAAGCAGGGGAGAATTTCTGATAGGATTTTTGTTCTTTCAAGTAAATGCATTTGGAAATCTAACCTGTCTGCTGCTCCTGCAATCTTTTCAGTTCACTTGGGAGTGTTTCCTTGGAGAATAAGGGGGTCTGAACAGATCATCTACTGACTTCAGGGACAGGATCAGAGAGTCGAACCCTTTCCCAGGAGGGATATTGGGCATAGATAGCAGCAGATTGTATTTTGGTAGGATTTCGGAAAACGAGAAATCTAGATGGTTCATTTCCTTTGGGACAGGGCCAGGATTGGGAGAACTCTCGAAAGCTTGAGAATCTTTGGAGGCTTCAGCAAAAGAGTTCATTTCGTGCCCAGGCTACTCTTGGCTTGGTGAGACTCAGAACGAGCCTGGGTTGTTTGGCTGAGGCAGATATAGGCTACCGAAGTTAGGATCGGGGAAAGGAGACAGCTCCGTTTGTGAAGGAGCTTCCTGGGAAAGATTTGCCCTCCACTGGAAATATAGTGGGCAGCTGCTTCAGGGACTAGAGATTAATTTACACTGAACCCCTTCTCCTCTCCTCACCCTCTGAGTCTGTCCTGTCCCATAGGGTGCGGCCTCCGACTGGCTTTGGCTTCTCTGCTTAGGGGGAGTTGACCTCCCAGCCCAGCTAGTTGAATATATTCCTGCGGCAGGAACCAGGAAGAGAAAGCCCGGGACAGAGCCGACTTCGAGGGGATTAAGCAGGTCCAGGATCCTTAAGGAGTCTCGGTTTACTATATCCTTCCTCCCCAATCCCCGGCCTGGAAGAGCTGTTTGACTGCTCCGTGACCAACTGCTGGGGACTGAAGCTTGGGGTTGAGGAGGGATAATTCCTAGGTAGCTTTTAGCTGCAAGTCCAACCCGAAGAGTGTCGTTTTCCATTTTAGAGCCTTTTAAGATAAAAGGAAAAAAATCCCGCAAAAATCAGAACGATACAACTTTTTTCTTTAAAAAATATCTTTTCTTGTTGACTGCCCTTTTTTTCCCTTTAAGATTTGTTTACTAAGATTTTTGGAAGCTCCAGTGTGTTTAATAACATCCAGTCATTCTCCTCTTTGCAACTGTCTCGGTCTCTGAGCTCCTACCTCTGGCTGATTCCCAGATGTGGGGCAGTCAGACGCCTAGCTGTACCAGGACTGAGCTTCAGGACTGCGGGGGAGGGTGGGAGAGGGCTCTACTGACTCTGGGTGGTGAATTGCCTTGTTCGATTGTGGCTGTTTGATGTCGCAGCTGTCGTCTGCAAAGTTGTGGGGAGACCCCCTGCCCTTCTGCGGTTCAAGACTTTTTTTTTTTTCCTGGGGTGTGGAGAAGGGGGTTGCTGTGATGACAGTAGACTTTGCTAAGGTGACAAGATTTTGTGTGTGCTGCTGCAATCAACCCTGCCTCCCTTCACCCTTCTGCAATGAATGACTTTGAAATTTTGCAAACCTGATTGCCAACATCTGCAGAGAAGGAAACTGCCCAGATCGAGGGGAAAGATTTATGGGCTAGGGAATAGTTGGCAGTGCCAATTTTCCAGGTGCTGAAACGAGAGGTGTAAAATGAACAAAGCAATAAAAGTGAGCACATGGGCACCAGTTCCCCCCCCCCTCCACCGGCTGGAACTAAATCCAGCCTTCTGCAGTCTGCTCTCGGTATCTTCTAGTGACCCTCTCCGCTTAGCCGAGCTAAGACTTGCACAAGGTTTCTTGAAATTAACAACTAGTTTTGCTGTCTCTGAGCATGGAGTCCAAGAGCTAGTTGGTCCAACTAACTTGGCCTGGAGAGAAAAGGCAATTTTGTTTTGTTGGATTCCTGCTTTGGGCCCTTCCTACCCACCACTTGTCCCCGCAATTGTGACCTGTTACATTCTAAGCTTCTCTCCTGCCCTGTGTTGTTTACCAGGTCATGCCGTCTGTACCCTCTGCAGTTGTGGAAAGTGGGAGGCTGAGGCGGCTGCGGCGGCGCGCTGGGATGCATAACCCAGAGCTCGGACTATGAGGGGCTGGGGAAAGGGAAAAAGGAAAGGGACCGAGTTCCTGAATCCTGGGAGCTGGGGTCTCTGAAGAAAGGCGCTGAGCGCCACCGGAATGCGGAATCGTCCCTCTTCCGCGCTTAGTTTTCCACCATCCTCCCGGTCCTTCTTCTTCCCTATGTCTCCCCCTCTCCATTTCTAGACAGAAGAAGCGTCCCAGAACCTATCATTAAAATTTAATTCTTCTCAATTGCAGGGGACTATTTTGTTTTTCTTTTGAAGAGTTTATTTTTATTTTTTTCCCAATCGGTATTTTAGGGTGTTAACTCACTGGAAAATGTTCGACCGGTGGCTGCAGCATTCATTTGAACGCGGGGGAAAGGAAGGAATGTATCTAGCGAGGGGGAAAATCTGAGAGGTGGGGTTTGTAGGGTGTTCACAATCTAAAGTGACCGGGAGATTCTCTTTCCTGCCTCTGCTGGGTCGGATTGGTCCTAGCCCCGGAGCTGACGACTCCGTCCCTTTCTCGCTACCCTCAGTCCCGGGGGCCCCAGTTGACCTCTTCCCGCTTTCTCTCTTATTTATTTTGCGTGTTTAACTTTTCAGGAACCTGCCCGGGAGCGGATCGGAGGGACAAAGGGTCTTTGTGAAGCGACACTGCAGGGGGTGGGGGGGGAGGGGTGGGGGCGACCTCTCACAACTTGTGGTGACCTAGAATGGGGGACATTGGGGGCGATGAAGTGGGGCGTGGCGGGATTGTGTGTTGGGGTGTAGAGAAATCGACGCGGAGGAAGGTCTTAGCCCTAGCATAGCTCCAGAGCACTCAGGGTGCCGATGCGGAATGGACAAGTGCTTAGCGCTCTTGGTCTTTCTGAAGACTGTAAAGTGGGAGTGGGGTGGGGGAGGATGCAAAAGGGCGAAAAGCTCCCCCCCCAAAAAAAAGAAAAAAAAAAAACAAGGAAAAGATGTGGTCCTACTTATGCTTATGAAAAACCTAGGGTGAGAAGACCCAGGAGTTCTGGCAAGAAGTTAGCTTGGCCTAGACCAATGGGCTGATCTTGCGGTGATGACCCTCCCAGGGCCCGGCTAAATTCAGTGCTCACTGGGCCTTGAAATGACTGGAACTCTATTCCCTTCCTGGCGTCTGGCCCGGATGGGCAGGAAAGGAGGGAGCAAGTCCGTACTAGACGCCACGTCTGCCTCAACTCTGCCGAAGAAATCCCCTAGTTAGGAAGCAATAGGAGGAGGGAATCGGGGGAGGGAGTCACCTGACAGGCCTGGAATTGGGGTCGATCTGGGCATTGGTAGGGAAAAAAAGGGGGGACTAGATTTGGGTTACTGTGGGATGGGAATATAGCAAATTAGTTAATAGTTCTGTCTTTTCCCAGGTGCAGACTATAGGTCCACCCCACCCCCTACTCCCTTCACCCCTCCCCACTAGGAAATGGATTGCCTGTAATTGAACGCAATTTTGGGAAAATGCTTTTGTGAAAATTAAACGTAAACCCAGTCTGGGGTCTAGAATAGGGATTTCTAAGATTAACCCTAGAGGTAAACTGGGCATTCCCCTTTTCTCAAAGGCGGGGGAGGGGGGATGAAAAGGGGCGGTGCGGGTAGTCCGTAGGATCCTTTAGGACTTTGTAATTATTTCCGCTGGTTCTATTTTGGTCTGCCTCAGGCTTTTTTATTAACTGGGCCTGGCCAGTCACCCTACCCACAGCCCTGGGGCAGGGGCTGGGCTTAATCCCAGAGCCCAGACGTCGGCCTCCGTGAAATTAGACCTGCTCTGGGCCGGCCTCTTTCTTCCCCGGTTCCACCCACCATTGGCTCCCGGGAGTGGCCGGCCCTGACTGGGTCAGGTAGGTGACTAGAGGAAGGTGGAGCCAGGTTCAGTTACGAAGCTCCCTTCTCTTTGTCGCTTGCACAGCTGGGACGGAGAATCCCAGAGTTAACGCTCTTCCTGGTGGCCGTTTAAGCCTAGTTTTTCTGTAGTTAGTTTCCTGGACCACCTCTTCCCTTCTTCCCCTTGAGAGAGAGCTTTTCATTCTATTTTACCAGGAACATTTTTTTTTCCCCAAAGTGCTCTCATTTATATTTTAGATATTCAAAATAGCTATGAAGCAGGTAGCTTGTTATTACTCCCATTTTAAAGATAAGGAAACTAAAGTCCAATGAGATTAAACTTAATTTGCCCAGGGTCACATAGCTGGTTTGTGACAGATATGGGACTAGGATCCAGGTCATCTGACTGGGACCAGAGTTCAGTTCTTTGAACTTTTGTTTTTTTGCCTTTCTTAGTATCCCCCGAACTTAGTACAGTGCCTGGTAAATTATAAGCACTTAAAAATGCTAGTTGACTCTTTTCAGCTTTTGCCTTTCTGGAAGCTAATCTCTAAAGCGTTAATTTCTGAATATTTGTTGACTGATGTCATGAAGGAAATGTCAGGAGGGTGTGTTAAACCAAGAAAAAAAGCTTTCCTGTAAAATGTCCTCCCATATTAAGGGAGGATATTGGTATTGTCTAAAAGCTTTATTTCACTGGAATGCCGGGTATTAGACGGTTGAAATCTAGATTGAAATCTCCAATTTTTTTTTTCCAGGTATCCTTACCTGGACCTTTGTCTATGTATTTTTAATTTTTTTTAGAGTTTTTTTTTAATATTAGCAAATATCTCATTTAAATAAGGGTTAAGTCTTTAATATAGATTCATTTGAGCCTCACTTAACAATCCTATAAGACTGGTGATTGTGGCAGAATGATTAATACCATTGATTCCGTTTCTACATAAGCAAGTGCAATTCTTTCATTTTTACAAATGAAATAAAAGATTAGTGGTGGAGTGATTTGCCTAACATTATGCAGGGCTAGCTTCTGCCTATTGCTCTTCTCAAAACACAAGAGGTCTTGGAGTTTGGCTGCTTCTTCATAATTACTTGTTTCTTATTATTGTTTTTTACTTCTACTTATTTATTATTCTGAATGGGGCCTGAGGTAGTGGTGCTGCCCACTACCTTCCTTTGGTGCTTATTGCTAAAGTTTGATTTCAGTTTCTCATTGCTGGTAAAACGCCACTTCTTGAGGGCTAATTTAGGCTAATCTTGGAATTTAACAGGAGTCTCCTCTCACTGGAATCCTAGTAGAGTATCTCAAAATACTCTCAAAAATACTAGTAGAGTCTCTTTTCTCTCTCTCTCTTTTTTTTTTTTCCCCAGTAGGGCTTCAAGATGAAGTGGAAGGGTCAGAAGACTTGAGTTTGAGGACCCTATCTACCATCTAGTTGTGTGGCCATAGGCAAGTCACTTTACCTGGCTGAGCCACAGTTTCCTCATCTATTAAACTCATTGGAGCACTAGTTTTTAGTGCTAGAACCCCTTCATTTTGCAGATGAGGAAACAGGCCAAAATGGGTGAAGTAATCTTCCCAGCATCATCATTGAGCTAGTAATTGAAAGAAGTAGCATTTGAAATTAGGTGCTCTGATTTCCAGATCCAGTGATGGTAATGCTGCTTGTCAGTGCTATATGATAATAGTTAACATTTATATGACACTTTAGAGTTTTCAAAAAGTTTTATATTTTCCCACTTGATCCTCAAAACATGAGTAGGTGCTGTGATTATTCTCATTTTACAGATGAGAAAACAATTGCCCAGAGGTTAATTGACTCACCAAGCTAATAAGCAAAGGAGGGAGGATTTGAACCTAGTTCTCAGGTTTAAAATCCAGCCCTTTATCCATTGTTTCCATCCTGCATAAACTTAGAAGGATTGTTATTTCTTAAGCTGCAGGGTGCTGGACATAGGTTTGTTCTTTGAATTTAGCCCTTATGAATTTATAGATTTAACTTTGATCAGAAAGGCACTCTCATTACAAGGGAGATTCCATGTTTTAGATTAGGTATCTCTTCCTATAACTAAGCAATATATGATACCATTCTTGCCTTGGCTGTAAGTGACCACAGATTCATTCCATTATTAGCACATGGTTCCTCCCTAGGCATTGCTGCCGGATAGTTGACATCAGGTAAAATGTATTTGGATATATTTGGGTGAGGCTCAAAGACTGAAAAGTCAGTTCAGCTTTAGATTTTGGGAGGTGATATTAGGCACAGAGGTCCGAGGTTATCTCACTGTCAGCAGCCCCAGGCACTTCAGGATCACTACAGTATCCTGGGAGTTCCCATAGACATTTCTTGTTGCTCTATAATAATAATAATAATGTTTATATAGTGCTTTAAAGTTTGCAAAGTGATTTACAAATATCTCATTTTATTCTCACAGAAACTCATAGGAGGTAGATACTGTTACTATTATTTTTTTTTTTTACAGATGAGGAAATTGAGGCAGACAAATTGAGTGACTTGCATACTTTTGTCATACATTTGTGGATTAATGGATTAGTGTCGGAGACTTGATTTGAATTTAGAGCTTTTCTGATTCAAATCCAGACCTCTTTCCATTGTGCTACCTAGCTGCCATAGGGTATAATAAGAATGTAAGGGTAATGCATGGGAAACAGATCTTGAAATAATATTACAAATTAGTACTAGATTCTTAGTCTTACAACTAGAAAAAACTTTAGAGGTTATCTAATCCATGTATTTTATTTTACAGATGAGGAAATAGAGGCCTTAAGGTCACATAAGTACTTTTGTTTGATACCTCAAAATCATATTAACAGTAAGGAATAAGGATAGACTCTGGACCTGTAATTTTATTGATGAATGGGTCTCCTGGATGAGAAAACTCATCTCAGGAAGATGCATATGAGCACCTTCTCTGCAGTTTATGTTTTCATAATTGCCTAGGACACTTAATAGTTAAGTGACTTGTCCAGGGTCACAAACTAGTAGATGTCAGATGAGAGAGATGAATCCTTGGACTCTAAGTAGTAAGATTTTTTTTTTTAACTGTTAAACCTGGGTGGGACCTTAGACTATGAAATAGCAGCTGTCAGAGCTGAAAGTGACCTTAGAACAAAGAACATGAATGTTAGCTTCCAGGAGAGACCTTTGAGATCATCAAACCATCCTTGTACCTTTTCCTCCTTTTCCCCCCATTCCAGGATCCTTCTAGTAAATGTGACTTAAATTAACTGCTCCTAAGTGTTAAAACCTGGCTGAAACCCAGGTATGAATAATTTTAGTCTAGTAGCAGCTAACACCTATGTTGCTGGCACTGTAATGTGACATATAGGGATATGAGAGATATAAAATAGTATCCCTACTCTTATCAAAGGAGATAATATTTGTAAAGCATTTATTGGGGCAGTTAGGAAACACAGTGGATAGAGTACTGGGCCGGGATTTAGAAGAACTTGAGTTCAAATTTTGGAGCATTATGTGACTCTGGGCAAGTCACTTAACCCCCATTTTCAGGGGGAAAAGGGAAGAAGTAAAGTACTTAGCTCAATGCCTGGCACTTAGTAAATACCATATAAAATGCTTATTTCTTCCTCTCCCATTCTAAAATAGCATGCCTATGTATTTTTTAAATCATATATATACTTAGATCTGAAAAGAGATGTTAAGACATTATCCATTCCATCTTATTTTATGTGTGAGAAAAGGTCTGGAGAAGAGGTTTGCTAAAGGTGACACTGATAATAGCAGGTCTGCCAGTTTCACACAGTTCCTTGAACTCCAAATCCACCATTCTTTCCACATTGGTTGGTATCTAAGTGAGATTTCTAACTCTTTTTAGGGGGGAGAGGAAAGGCAGGGTCTAGAATTCACACCTTCATTGGTAAAAGTAGGAAACAGTAAGCCAACAGTACTGGAGAGTATTTGATACTGATACTGAACTGTGATTGTAAGAATAAATTGTGGAAAGAGCAAGTTTGGGTTAGCTGGATTTCTCTTTTAGGCCTCTAGTTTTTCTCAAATGGCCAAAAAAGGACATTTTACACTGATCTTGAACCTACGTTCTGGGCTCTAATATTCCATAGTATTCTTTGAGAAAAGTGGAGAGAATTATACTGTTATTTGGAAATAGGGTTGAAAATCCAAGATATATATTGATGTATCTATATATCAATATATATGTATTATTTATATATATGCATGCATATATATAAATAAAAATAACACATATGTATGTACATATATGTATGTGTATGCAGTTAATTAAATATAAAAGACCAAAAGACCTTCCTAATGATTTAACTGGTCAAAAGATACAAACAAACAAAAGAATTGCAAACTTATCAGTGATCATGGAAAAGATTGCTACAGATCACTAAGAGAAATGCAAATTCAGGCAAGTGAAGTTTCACTTTGGTAGGGGTGAGGGGAAAAGGCAGGCACACTAATACACACATACTAAAGCTGTGAATTATTTAATTCATTCTGGGAAAACAATGGAATTATGTAAGAAAAATCATTAATAGTTGTAAAAAATCTTTAATTTCCTCTACTGGACTGGGAAATCACAGGCAGAAAATTTCTATGTATGCAAAATTTTGGTGTCTGAATGGAATTGAATTTTATTTTGTCATTTAAAAAATGATGAATGCATAGGATTTAGACAAATATGGAAAGACGTGTGACCATATTCAGATTGAAGCAAGCAGACGAACCCAGAGAATAATATACACATTGACTACAGTAATGTAAACAAACAAACAAAATCCCATTAAAATTAAGGAGAAAGTTGAGTAATTGTCCAGTTTTTGGTCCCAGAGAAGAGACTAGAAAGCACTTAACCTCTTTTGGTAGAGTCTGGGCAAGAGTGGCAATTATTGCAAATGCTGTTAATTATGCAGACTAGACCCCCTGGTCAGTTTTACTTAACTCATTTTCTTTGTTAAGAGGAAGGCTTATTTTTTGGTACTAAGGGAATATGTCTGAAAATAACTGTGCTATAAAAAGAGAAGGCATACAACCTTGTATGTAAAAGTTTAAATCTACCCTCTAAGAAAAAGATTTAAAAAAAAAAAAAAAAGATTGAAAGTTGACTAGGAAGGATGGAGCCTTAAAAGCCCAACTGAAAAGCTTAAACTTGATCATCTATACATAATAAAGGTTCATCTTAGATTCTAGAGCAGGGGATATGATTAAGTGATATTTTAATTTGTTACAATTTAACAAAATCACTGCTAAGGATACAGTCCTCAAGGAGTTCACAAGAAGAGGAGAGGGGGAAATAACACAAGGTATACATCAATAAGTAAGATTGTTACATAAGTAAAATCTGGAAAATCATGAACATCTAGGTGACAAGAGATTTAAGACTAGTAATGATAATGATAAGTAGTTATTTACTTTGGCTGGAATAACATCATTTCTTTCTTTTTTTTTTTTTAATTGCAGCTTTTTATTTGTATAACATATGTATGGGTAGTTCCCCAACATTGATCTTTACAAAGCTTTCCATTACAAATTTTACCCCCAGTTCCCTCCCCTCCCCTAGATGGCAGGAAGTCCACTACATGCTAATAATGTTGAAATGCTTGAGAAGTTATGCAAGAAAAATCCTATCTACAAGAAAAAAAAAAAGAATCAGAGAAAGGCAACACAATGCAAACAAATGTCAGTAGAGATCATGAAAATGTTACGTTGTGGTCCATATTTCATTTCCCTCTCTCTGGGTGTATATGGTTTTCTTCAGTGAACAATTGGAACTGGTTTGAGACAATTCTTTGTTGCAGAGAGCCATGTCCATCAGAATTGATCATCATGTAATACTGTTGTTGCTGTGTATGATGATCTCCTGGTTCTGCTCGAATAACATCATTTCTAATAGGGAGTAAGAAGAAATAAGAATGAAAACCTAAATGGGAGCAATGTTGTGGATGCTTTAAAACTGGGCTAAGGAATTTGTAGTTAGTTGATCTAAGGATGGGACTGAAGGCCTTTGAGTAGAGGAATGAATGAAGTATCAGAGGAAAATCATTTTGGCAGGAGGATAAAGAACAAATTGGAGTGGGGAAAGATTGGAAGCAGGGAGGACAACTAGGAGACTATGGTATATAGTATATGGGTTTTGAGGGCCTGACCTAGGGTAAAAGGAAATCAGTTCATGATATACAAGATAAACTATATAGGAGGGAAGTTTAATGATTCTTTCAGATCAGAAAGAAAGAATGAGATACAGGAGAGAGTCATTTTGTGGAGAATCATGTGTGGGGTGAATATGAATGGGGAAATGTGGGAAACCCAGAATGAGTAAGGCTGTAAACTTTCACACATGTTTAGTAGGTATATCATCATGAGAACAAGTCCCTTTACTTTGTTGATAATCAGTTTCTTTTTTGTAAAATGAGGCTAATAATACTTGTGCTATAGACTGAGACATATACCTACATACATATACATACACATAGATACTTATGTGTACACACATGTATGTGTGTAGAAATAAATGAGATAACATAATTTTTTATTGTTGAGTTATTTTCTGTCATGTCCAATTCTTCATGATTTCTTTTTGGGCTTTTCTTGGCAAAAATATTGGCATTGTTAGCCATTTCCTTTTCCATATATATCTATTTCTATCTTCTCATTATACACACACGGATGGGTGGCTGTGTGTGTATGTTTATGTATGTGTATATATACACACAAATATTGGTAAGTGGGTGGATGTTTCAATCTCTAGTACAAGTATAATATAGTAAAACAAATTCCCAAATTTGTTGTGCCATACCCGTGTATATGTACATATACATACATACCCCCCATAGAAGTATATATTTATATGTGACATATATGTATGAGATGTGACAGATTTGGGAATCTATTTTTCTTGATGATACATATTTGTAACAAAAAAAAATATTTAATAAGTCTGTGAGCCTATAGGAAAAAATAGTAATAATTGAACTTAATGCCTCAGGGCCTGGTTGTTTAAAAAAAAATACTTTGTAAACTTTGAAGAGCTTTGTACCAGTTATTCCACGAATGGCAGGAGAGACTGGAGATCATCCTGTGTTAGGCCAGGATTGTGGAAAGCCTACGAGACTAGACAGGCATTATAGGATAGGGGAAAATGCATCATATGTTAGGAATTGAGATTTGGGTTCCAGTCCCAATTCTTTTACTACTTAGTAATATGACCTTGGATAGGTTATTTTCATAGCTCTCTGGGATTGATTTGCTTAGGGGGGTAACTTTTAAGAGTTCCTACAAGTTCTGATAATTTGTTTATTGATCAGTATAATTTCATAGCCAAAGAAGGTGGCTGTGGAGAATTCACAAACCTGGGAGCTGAAGTTGCCAGGCCTTGATCCTGGGATGGTTGTTTATAAACATCTGATGTAGCTCCATTGTGTGCATGCAAACAAATTAGGTTAAGTAGGAGCCCAATTTAATCAATTATGTTAATTGACCCTAATTATTAGAAAAATTAAGAATTATACTCAAGCTAGGATAAAGTTCTGAGAGCTGGATAGGCTGATACTGATTGAAGCCTGGACTTCCAAAATCTACTGGAAAAAATGAAGACAACTTAAAGCTTCCTCAGCACCCACCTCCTTAATTTTTTAACAGTAGAGATTGCCTTAAATTCTACCTGGTTTGGGCACAGCCATCCCTGATGTCAGAGCTATTAATAGCTGATAATAATAGCTGGCATTTATATAACCCTATAAGGTTTGGAGAATGTTTTACATAGGTTAAGGTAACACACGGATAGATCACTGGGCTTGAAATCAGAAAAGCTTATCTTCCTGACTTCAAAGCCAGCCTCACACACTAGCTGTGTGATCCTGGGCAAGTGGCTTGATTCTGTTTCTCTCAGTTTCCTCCTCTGTAAAATGAAGTTGGAGAAGGAAATGGCAAACCACTCCTGTATCTTTGCCAAGAAATCTCTACAAAGAGGTCATGAAGAGTTGCACATGATGGAAAAAGGCTCAAGCAACAAACAAAAATTATATATATTATCTTATTTGCTCCTTGCAACTACTCTGTGCTCTTATCTCCATTTCTCCAAGGTCATCAGACTTTGTTAAGGATCTGTTTCAAGATTCAAACTCAAAGTCTTTCTGACTTGAGGTTTAGTACTATTCACTTGGCTACAGCTGCCTAGGGTTCAATACTATAGAGCAATCTTCCACATTTTTATATGACTTTTAATAAGTGCATTTTAAAAATTCCAGATAACTTCATTCTTCATGGTGGTTCAGTATTTATTTGGTGATAGGTCCTGTTCCATATTGGGACACCCAACCATTCTGCCAAATTTGACCCATCTTTTCCTGAATGCCCTCTTTCCTGTCTGAGTTTTTATGATGCTTCCTTGTCCTTCCATCTTCCTGGTTATTCTCCTATCTCTCTGATTGTTCTTTCTCAGTCACCTTTACTGGATCATTCATTATTCACTCTTTATGTGTGGGTTTTCCCAGGCCCCTCTTCTCTCTTTAAACCCTCCCTTTTGGTCTTTTCCTTGTTTCCTTTAGTTGAACTATCATCTCATTCCTAGATCTAATTATCTAACTCATCTTTTCCCTGAACCTATTCCCTCATTATTAAGTGCCTATTGGACATTTCCATCCGGATGTCCCATAGATACTTTAACTTGACATATCCAAAACAGAACTCACCTTTCCCCTACCATGATCTTTCTTCCCCCTTTCTAGTGTCTCTATTTCTCTTGGAGGATTCCACTCTCCAGGTATCCAGTTTGGTAATTCTGGAGTCATTCTCCCTCACTCTCATGCCCAGTCATATCCCAGTTCTTGTTTGTTTTACTTTCATAACATCTCTCAGATCTGTCTTCTATCCATTCCTAATAGCTACCATCCTAATTTATTTTCTCATTATATCTATTCTGCCCTATTGTTTTTCCTCTGATTTGTTTCCCCTCTCATCCAGGCTGCTGCCAAATTGATACTCCTAAAGCAAAGGTTTGCGCTTCTACTCAGTAACTTCTAGTTCAGAGATTGAGATCTAAAGATGGACTTCTATCCTTGCTCAGTCATTTTACAGCTGTGGGTCTAAGACTTGCTAACTCAGACTTTTCAAAGGTTACACAAGTGGTCAACTACAGAGCTGGGATTTAAACCCATGTTCTCTGACTTCGTATCTTGCTCCTTTCCCACCATATCATACTGGCTGGCTCCTTTTTGCCTCTTGATAAGAGAGACATTTTTGCTTGACGTTGTAAATTCCTCACAATTAAGGCCCTGCCTAACTTTCCAGACTTAATGTCATGAACTCTGCAGCACCCATTGTTATTTCTGAAAGCAGACTCTGATCTCTACCCCTTAGAATCCCCAGCTTCTTCCAAGAATCCCAAGACAAGCCCTAGACTTGTCTCAAATGCTCAAGTAGGTTATGGTTGAGTTTTCAGAAGCAAAAGAAGGGCATTGAGTTGAACATGTGGAAGAGAAGTGACTCTAAGACTTCTCTATCTCATTTTCCTTTTTGTTAAGGGAACTGAAAGGAATTATGATTGTTATTTAGTTATGTCCAATTCTTTGTAACCCCATGGACTATACTGTCTGTATGGTTTTCTTGGAAAGGATACTGGAATGGTTTGCCATTTCCATCTTTAATGGATTTAGGAAAACAGGTTAAGTGATTTGTCCAGGGTCACATAGGAACAGGATAAAGGGATTTGCCTGGGGTCACACAACTAATAAGTGTAGGAGGCTAAATTCAGGTCTCCCTGACTCTTGGGCAACTAGAGGGTACATTTATTATTATTATTATCTACAGTTATTTTTTTTAATTAAAGCCTTTTATTTTCAAAATATATACATGGATAATTTTCAGCATTCACCCTTACAAAACCTAATGTTCTAAATTTCTTCTCTCCCTCCCCTCTACCTCCTATCTTAGAGGGAAAGTAATCCAATATATGTTAAACATGTGCAATTCTTCTATATATATTTCCACAAATATCATGCTGCACAAGAAAAATCTGATCAAAAAGGAACAAATGAGACAAAATAAAATACAAGCAAACAACAACAAAAAGAATGAAAATACTATGTTATGATCCACACTCAGTTCCCACAGTCCTCTCTCTGGGTGCAGATGGCTCTTTTCATCTCAAGACTATTGGAACTGGGATGGTACAATTTTTAAAAATAGTATTTTATTTTTCCAAATACATGCAAAGATAGTTTTCAACATTCACCTTGGCAAAACCTTGTGTTCCAAATTTTTCTCCCTTTCTTCTCCCCTCTCCTTTCCCAGCAAACAATCCTATATTCTTCTAAACATATTTCCATATATGTATAGAAGAATTGCACATGTTTAACATATATTGGACCACTTGCCATCTAGGGGAGGAGGTGGAAGGAAGGGAGGGAAAAAAATTAGAACACAAGGTTTTGTAAGAGTAAATGATGAAAATTATCCATGTATATATTTTGAAAATAAAAAGCTTTAATACAATTTTTTAAAAGATAAAAAATAAACATTTTCATAGTCATTATACCACATAAGAAAAATTAGATCAAAAGGGGGAAAAGCATGAGAAAGGAAAAAAAAAAAAACAAGCAAGCAAACAACAACTACAAAAAAATGGAAATACTATGCTTTAATCCATAGTTCTCTGGATGGCTCTCTCCATCCCAAGTCTATTGGAATTGTCTTGAATTACCTCATTGTTGAAAAGTGCCAAGTCCTTCACAGTTAATCTAGATGGTTGATTAGGTAGAAGGTTAGACCTGGAGTCAGGAAGACCCGAGTTCAAAACTCACCCCAGATACTTATTAGTTGTGTGACCCTGGGTAATTCACTTCACTCTGCCTCAGTTTCCTCATCTGTCAAATAAGCTGGAGAAGGAAATGGCAAACTACTCCAGTGTCTTTACTAAGAAAACCCCAAATGAGATCAGAAGGAGTTGGACAGGACTGAAAATGACTGAACTTCCTGACTCCAGGCCCAGTGTTCTATACTTTGAGCCACCTGAATGACTCATATTTTTTCATTGTTTTAAGGACCACTGTGAGTGCTGTATTTGTTTTCTGCCCCTTAGGTGGGGGAGGATAAAGGCTACCTTGTACCTGATATATGTATATCTATGTGTTATCTTAAGAGCTTGTAGGGGAACAAAGGACCTTTTTAACCTACATCTGGAGAATCCTATACTGACTCCATTTAATTTATATTTTGAGATTTTCCAGAGGCCATTTTGGATAAAGATAAAATGACACAAAAGGAATGATTTGGAAAATATTTCTTAAGATGGGACCCAGTCCATATAAGCTCAAAGGTATTATTATTGCTCTTGTTATTCATAGGCAACCCTCTCCAGGATACATTGAGGAGAATTAATTGACCATATCTGAAGGGCATTAAGCGACCCCATCCCTGATGGCCCAGTCTCTCATCTTCTGGCCTGAACAGGGGGCCCAAGGTTTTCCCAATATACCCGACTGTTTCTTTAAGGGAAATGAAAAATCTTCAGAAGAAATGCAGCTTTTCCTTTGTGCTTCATATTAAGTTGGTCTGCTTGATCTTCAAGGTTCCTTCCAGTTTTTACAAATCTGTGAATCTACTATGTTATTACCATGGTGACCTGTATTTTCTAGGACAATCCTGACTTTAGAAAAAGGGAATACACTTATGAATGAGGCTTTTTGAAGAGGAGTATCTTTTGTCAGACTGTGCTGCACATGATTTCTAGTTGAGAAAGTGTGGTCGTGGTATTGACCTGGCAACCCCTCATCAACCTATGTGATGGGACCTGTGTGGCTGGTGGGGTGGGAGTAGAGAAGAAAAAGGGATAGAAGGCTTGATTTAGATCCCCGGGACCTGACTTTGAGCATCTCAATTTTGTTGAGAGCCCAGACTTTGGTCCTTCCTACTTGTGTAATTCTGAGCAAGTCATTTCAGATTCTAGGAGTCACTTTCCTCACTGATAAAAATAAGGAAATTAGGCTTGGTGACCTCTGAGGATCATATAACAATAAAAATAACAGAAAGCTCCACGTTGATATCCTGCCTCTGAAATAGCTGTATGATACTGAGAAAGTCCCTTAAACCTTTCTCAGTCTCAGTTTCTTTATCTGTAAAATGGGAACAATAATAGTACTGACTTCATAGGATTATTGTAAATATCAAATGAGATAATATCCACAGCTTTTTGCAAACTTTAAAGTGCTGTGTGTTGTTCATTTGTTTCAGTCCTATCCTATTCTTGTTGGCTCCACTGGATACTGGATGGTTTGCCATAGTCTTCCTCTGGCTCATTTTACAGCTGAGGAAACTCAGGCAAATTGAGTGAAGTGATTTGTGGTGGGTCACACAGCTAATAAGTGTCTAAAGCCAGATTTGAACTCAGAAAGATGAGTTTTCCTGACTTCAAGCCTGGCTGTCTATCCACTGGACCACCTGGCTGCCCTGAAGTGCTATATAAATGCTGTTATCCTAAGGAGGTAGATAGAATCCCTGTTCTCAAGAAATTTATAATCTGAATTTGACACATTCCAAGTGAGGAGCCATTGAATGGTATAGATAATAAGAGCTATAAGAGGAAAATAGGTGAGAGAGTTTTCCCAGCAGTCATGAAGGCTTTGTGTGGAGATGATGAAACTTGAGGTGGGCCCTTGAAGAATGAGTGGGGCTTGAATAGGTTAAGTGCAAAAAGACTGATTCTCTGATGTGTAATGGTTTTGTGGGGCTGGGCAGGTGGGTCGAGCCTTCAGACCTGGTATGTTCAGAACAGGAAGATGTCCTGGGGAGGTGAAGAAACTGGCCTTTGAGACCGAAGATCAGGGTTTTATTTTTGATTTTTACTCCTTTATCAAGTCCCTCTGATTCTCCTGAGGTTGTTTCCTCCCCATTAAAATACAGACACACAGCTCTTACTCATAGGATTGTTGTGAGGCCAGGTAAATGTGAGTTGTAGTAGTATTTGTTTTTCCAAATGTAAGACTGTATTTATGGAGCCCTTCTGATGGGTCCTCCTTGATACCTCACAATTTGGAAGTTTACCAAAGGGTTAACTTCGGAATGGAGGCACTGAGCCTGATTGTGCCTGATCAGCTAACCAAAATAACCTTAGACAATAACTGCTGACCTACTTGCTTCTTGAGGTCTGAGATTCTGTTATTGTCTATCTAGGCTCTGTATTTTGCCCATCTTTTTGCACACTGAGTCACTACAGGTAGTTAGAAGGAAAAAAGCTTTTATTAAGTGCTTCTTCAATGCCTGACCTTGGGCTGAGATACAAATACAAACAAAAAAGAAAGATAAATCCTGCCTTTAAGGGACTTGCATTCTTATTGGGAAAGACTGTATATAGAAGGGAGCAGAAGGTAGAGTGGGAGGTGAGATGAGGGAGGTACCTATGTAGAAAAGAGAATCAGTAGCTGAGTTGGGACTGGGAATGAAGAACAACTGGACTGGACCTCTGGAAGGCTCTAGGAGGAACTTAGCTATGGGAGAAAGCCCCCAGTGCTGAGGAAGACTATGGTTTGGAAAGACCCTGAAACTTGGAGGTATGTGAAAGAGAACTGGAAGGGAATGAATGTTCAATTGGATTGCTCTTTATTTTGGAAAGAGGTAGTAACTCCCTGGTCCAATTACTGTTCTAGTACTGTATAGCTCATCTCCCACCTCCATGATTTTGACCTCCTTTGAAAAGTCTTTCAATTAAGTTTTTACTTTCTTGAAAGCAGAGGCTGGCTTGTTTTTCCCCGAAGTTTATTAGCAGTGTTTTTGCACATAAAATCAAGCCTTAATAAATGCCTTTCTTCCTTAATTTCATTCATTCATTCATGGGATGGATTTTCTCACCCCTGTTTTTTAAAATGAATTCCTGTTGTTCAGTCTTGTTTGATTCTTTGTGGCCCTATTTGGGCTTTTTTTTTTTTTTTTTTTTAGCAGATATTCCAGTAGTTTGTCATTGCCTTCTCCAGCTCATTTTTTATAGATGAGGAAACAGGCAAAGAGAGTAAAGTGACTTAAAATCACACAACTAAGTGTCTGATACTGAATTTGAACTCAGGCTTTTCCAAACTGCCTTCCAGTGCTCTATTCTCTGTGTTGCCTAATTTCCCTTGAATATCTAATTTCCTTTAATTCTCAATTTCTAGTACCAACTCCTGGGTGCCTATTCTTACTCTCTTCCCCAATCCGGAATGTCTTCCCTCTTCCCCTTAATATGATTGCCTGTTTACTTCTGTGTTTTCCCTTCTGTAGAAGGTGAGCTCCTTGAAGACTTTTGATGTTATGTTTGTTTGGAGTGCCTAGTACAAGATCAGGCCCTGGAAGATCAGATGGGTGTTGGTTGGTTGGCTGAATGAATAAATGAAGGAGTTAAACTGCTCTTAAGTTTCTACTAGCTTGGGCTTGACTGGACTGATTCAATCTAGAGATTGTAAGGTGGAAAGTTGTGACTAGCCTGCCCCTTAGGGTAGGGAGGTTTAGTGACTAATTTGATTTTCACTGGTGTTAAAATCTACTATTTTAAGCTCTAGACTTTTCTTTTCCTGCTTAGAAACCTGGAGAAGAGAATAAATCTCCTTAGGTCTGGAAAAATCACCTATACCCTAGAGATTTAGGTCTACCTCCCAAACCACTTTGAAGAAACAAGCAACAAAAACAGTACTTTCATTCGTTCCACTTTCTATAGCACTTTAATTCAGTTTGATCAGGTATCAATTAAAGGTTTGTTCTTTTCAAGGCACTAGGCTAGACAGGGGGAAATGAAGATCCTCAAAATAAAACAATTTCTGCCTTCTAAAAGCTTATATTTTATAGATGAATAGATTGGAATTGACAAAAGTTATATAGAGTAATATATGAGAGAAAAATTCTCTTCCCCCTCTTATACAAGAAGGAAGAAATGCTGAAGGAAATGATATTTTTTGAAGTGGAGATGTTCTGGGGAGTGTGTGTGTGTGTGTGTGTGTGTGTGTGTGTGTGTGTGTGTATGAGAGAGAGAGAAAGACAGAGATATTTAGGCAATGGTCCATGGAGATGAGAAGTGAACTATCAGTTCCCCCTTCCTTTTTTTTTTCTTTTTCCTAATTTCTATATTAGCTATGTCACAAAAGAAATCTGACCCAAAATAAATCCCAAGAAAAGTAAATTTAAAAAAAAATGCTTCAATTTATACTGAAGAATTCATCAGTTCTCTCTCTGGAGGGAGATAGCATTTTGCATTATGTATTTTCAGAACTGTCTTGGATCATTGTTTTGGTTAGAATAGCTAAGTTTTACAGTTGATCCTTGTTACAATATTGTTACAGTGTACACTGTTCTCTTGGTTCTGTCCACTTGGTCCATATAAGTCTTCCCAAGTTTTTCTGGAACTGTCTTAAGCAGGCCAATTTGATTAGAATGGAAAGTTCATGAAAGGGAGTAATGTGAAATAATAATAGCTAACATTTATGTAGTTCTTTAAGGTTTGCAAAATCCTTTATATAAGACTGGGAAGATGGATAAAAGATATCTCATGGAGAGTTTTAAGTGCCAGTCATAGGATTTTCTACTTTATTTTAGAGGCAGTAGGGACCCCTTGAAGATGTTTTTAGGTTTGTGAAGGCTAGTTCTTTAAAGATCATCCTGAAGTAGGTAGTGACTCTAAAGAAAACCCAACTTTACAGATTGGGAGAGAGAGAAGTTAGATGGTGTAAAAAGAAGCTTGGTCTAGAAATTCTCCATAGTGATTTTCCAAATCAGCAGGCACTGTGGAGGTTAAGTGTGGTGCTTGTTTTCTTGACATTTCTGCCACTGCTTCCTTTTATCATTTAGTCACATTTAAGCTAGAATCCAATCCTAAGCAGAATCCTGGATCTGCAGTCAGGAAGGCCTGAATTCAAATACTTAATTTCTGTGTGACCCTGAACAAGTCATTTAACACTGCCTCAATTTTCTCTTCCTTTAAATGCAGATTATGGTGTGAGAATCCCATGATATAATAATTATAAAGCACCTAGTACAGTTTCTGGCAATATAATAAATGCTACATCATTGTTATCTATTAATATTATCATTATTATCTCCTCTTATACTCTCTGTACCAAGAAGCATTTTGAAACTTAATCAGTAGCCAATTTCATCATTTCTAGGAGAAATATTTCTTTCCAGTTTAGAGTGGTGAGGAATTGGGATTGAATGGAATGTGCTTGTTGTAATAGGAAGGCCCTTAGAGGGTGGACTCCTTTATGGTTCTGAAAGTGAATTCCCAGAGAATAGCAATCGTACTGTTGATGGTAAAGAAGCCTGATGTGGAAAGTACCAGATTTAGTTTTGGAGGAACTGGTTTCTTGTTCCGGCTCTATCACTTCCTAGCTCTCTGATTCTGGGCAAGTTACTTTATCTGTCTAGGTCTCAGTATCTTCATCTGTAAAATGAGACCTTGTTGGATCTGGAGGCAGAATGGAAAGTCCCTTCTCCCTCTCCCCCCAAGTCTATGACCTTGTACAAATCATTTACATTCCCAGAGCCTCCTCAGTTTCCTCTGCTGCATATGGCCTTTGAGGTCTGTTCCTATTAATGAGGTAACTTTTATCTAAGGTTCCTTCCTGGGCTCTAAATCTATGTTCCTTTTATCTGACCTGCTCATGACCTGGCCTTAAGTCATTGAGTCTGAAAATAGCCTTCAGGGCATAGCTAATGATGCAGGAAAGGAACACTGGATGAGAGTTCCTTAATACCCATTTAATTACTGCTGCCAGTGGCCTGGCACAGGTGAGCTCAGACCCTGCACCTGGCCTGTCCCAGCCATTAAGGTGATGCTTGCTAACTGATGGATGCCCCAGTGTAAAAGAACCTTATCTACTCCTGCTCTGTAAGGCCTTTGTAATGCAAAGCCCTCCTTTAGGCCTTATCTTCCACCCAGGAATTAGAGAATGCCCATCTGATTTGTTTTCCCCAGTGAAAGAGCCATGAAGACGAAAGTCCAGAAAAACCATGTTGGATTCACCAGCTGTGGCAGCAGAAGCAAAGCAGGGTGAGGGGCATGGGGTAGGGAGAGCTAGCCCTTTCCCTCTCTCTGGTCAACTCCTTGGTAAAAACATTAACTAGCAAAAACATATCTTTCTTTAAGGTTTTCGAAGTGCTTTATATACTTGATCTCAATTGATCCTATACTATTATTAATGAAGCATATTTCAGATTATTTCAGAAATTAGTTAATTTCTCCTTGTAAAGACCAGGTTTTTGGGGTAGAAGGCAACTCTTAGGGGAGCTATCTCAGGAAAAGACCCGGACTATTCAAAATTACCCTGTTTCCCCCTTTTTCTTTCCTTATTTTATTCTAAGGTTTGCTTTTTTTTTTTTTTTTACTGGCCATTATGGAGAATGCTAGGAGAGTGCCTCTTATATAGACTAAGTATCTCTTAGAAAACCAGCAGAGGGCACACAATAGTCCCGGATCTATCTTTGCAGCTGTTAAACACCAATCATGCTTTTAGGATAATTGCCAATGGGAACTTACATCACTGATGATGATGATGATGATAATGATTATGTCCTCTGTTTATCCAGCCTTTCCAACTTTTCAGATCATTTTTACAGCTGGGATTTGATCCTCACAGTCTCCCTCTAGTGAGGGGGAGGTAACCTATTGTATTGTCCTCCTCATTTTAGAGGAAGAAGCTGGCTTAGGCAAAGGAAAGCATTTATTTAGCTAATGAATGGCACAGGCCAGAAGACTTCCATTGAGGATTTGGGATCTGCTTCAATCAACCAGTCAATTAATAAACATTTCTTAAGTCCCTGCATTTCAGGTATTCAGCTGGAAACTTTAAATATAAATGCAAAGACAAAAATATGAGAGCCCTTGTCCTCAAGGATCTGACATTCACTCTATAGAGATAATAATGATGGTAATGGTAATATAATACATACTAAGATAATTATAAGGACTAGTGCTTTTCCAAAGCATGATATGTACCAGAGCTGTGCTTTACAAATATTATTTCCTCTAATTCTCAGGACAATCCTAGGAGGCTGGTGCTATTTATGTCCATTTTATAATTGAGGAAACTCACGTAACTACTAAGTGTCAGACTGGATTTGAAATTGGGTCTCTAGGCATATCACTATTCACTATTAGCTGCCAGCATCAGGGATAATTTAGATACAAAATTTCTTTCTACTATGTGAGGTTACCCTCCTTAAGTTTTTTTTTTTTTTTTGTTGTTGTTGTTGTTTTGTTTTTGTTTGTTTTGTTTTGTTTTATTTTTCGAGGCAATTGAGGTTAAGTGATTTGCTTAGAGTCACATAGTTAGAAAGTCTTAAGTGTCTGGGAATGGATTTGAACTCCTGACTCTAAGGCTGGTACTCTGTCCTTCCTTAAGATTAGAAGAAAAAAGATACTAGAAGAGAACTGGTAATAATAGTATAGTGAAAAAAAAATACTAAATTAGGAAACAAAAGTCCTGAATTCTAGGTCTAGCTATATATATTGGAATATCTTCACCTTTCAAAAGCTCATTTTCCTATCTATCAAAAGAGGATACCAGTCAATGATTACTGCAGTGGTAGTGATCTGCTTCCCTCAAGTCTGTTTCTACCTCATTCAGTGATTAGAGTGATTTTTTTTGTTTTAAATACAAGTTCACAGGAGATTATTATACACAGCAACAACAAGACTATATAATGATCAATTCTGATGGACATGGTTCTCTTCAACAATGAGATGTTTCAAACCAGTTCCAGTTGTTCAGTGATGAAGAAAGTCATATACACCCAGGGAGAGGCCTGTGAGATCTGAGTGTGGACCACAACATAGCATTTTCACACTCTCTATTGATGTTTGCTTGCATTTTGTTTTCCTTCTCAGGTTTTTTTTTTTTTTTTTCTCATAGATCTGATTTTTCTTGCACAGCAAGATAACTGTATAAATAGGTATACAGATATTCAATTTGTCATGTATTTTAACATAATTAACATGTATTAGACTTCCTGCCATCTAGGGGAGGGGGTAGGGGGAAGGAGGGAAAAATTTGTAACAGAAAGCTTTGCAAGGGTCAGTGTTGAAAAAATAACACATGCATATGTCTTGCAAATAAAAAACTTTAATTAAAATAAATAAATAATAAATTTTAAAAATCATAAAAAAAAATTATGAGTTCAGTCCTACTCAGGAACAAATACAAAATTCCCTGCTTGGCATTCAGAGCCCTTCAAAACCTAGCTCTCTCCTTCCTTTCCAGCCTTCTTCTACCTTACTCCCAGATATTTCAGTCTGTTGAGATTGACTTCCTGATATTTCCAGGAACCATACATTCTATCTCTTGGATCTGGTCATTTTCTCTGGTTGAATCTCATTCCTCTCCCTCCTTTGTCTGATTATTGACTTTCCTGGCTTCCTTTAAGTCCCAATAAAAATCCCACCTTCTATAGTAAGCCTTCCCTAAGTACCTTTTAATTGCAATACCATCCCTCTTTTAATTATTCCCAATTTATCCTGTATATAGCTGGCTTTATATAAATTTGTTTGCCATCAGAGCGTAAGCTCCTCTCTGTCTTTGGTCTTTCCTGCCATGTAGTAAGTGTTTTGGTTGAGAAGCACAAAGCACTGTGAAAATATTTAAGGTTTTCATTAAGGATGAAGGAGAGATGGGTCAGGTAAAAGAAGGCCCAACTCCCAACCCACTCACCAAGTGGTTCAGGTTTGGGATGATAGGACAAAATCACAACAGTTCTCTGATTCTCTGTTGTGAAATATAGCAAGACACTGAAGTCTCAGGATAAACCTGTTTTGAAACCTGTTCCCCATTATAGGAAAGAAAGACCGATCCAGATGTGCAAGAGGGAAGAGAAGGGAAGCTGGTTTGACTTGTGTGATCAGCCAAGGAGTTATTTCTGTAATGGATTTAAACACCACTTTGAGTAAATCACTCTTGAACCTGTTTCCATTTAAAAGAAAAAGAGGGGCCTCTCAACTGGTCTATCAGGATCTATTAGGGGCTCTACCTCACTCATTGCTTCATTTGTTTTGTTATTTGTGTATAAATTTTCCTCTATTAGGATATAAATTCTTTAATAGCAGGGACACTTTCTTTTTGGTTTTTGGATCTACAATGTCCTGTACATAGTGGAGCTTAATAAATGCTTATTGAATTGAATTAACAAAGTAACTGATCAAAGAATGTCAGCTGGAAGGGACTTTCCTGGTCACCTACTCCTTTGCCTTTATTTCACAATTGAAAAAATGGAGACTTGGAGAGGAAAAGGGGTTGTTTGAGCCACCCACTTATAGGTAATATTCAGATGTTAATTTCAGATTCCAATTCACTCCCTCTTTTCTCTTACTATACTGCATTTCCAGTCTGCATAGGGGTATTACTATCAACTGTTTTCTTAGCTTGGCATTTCAAGTCCCCCAGTTTTAGGACTTTAGGGACATCAAAAGTAATTCCCTCTCTACCTCCTTCTATTCCTTAAAGTTTGTGAATCCTCCATCTTTAAATTTCTTTCTAGTTCCAAAATTCCTGAATTTTTTGGATACAACAAATGATTAATTCCCCTTCCCCCCATTTCTGCAGTTTAAAGTGGGCAAATTTAAAGTAGGAAATTTTTTACTGACAAGCCTCCATGGGAGGCCCTGGAAAGAAACAGGGTTTGGGAGCCAGAGTTTGGAGTAGAGTTTAAAGAAACTTACTGTCCTGGAGGCTCTAAAGAAAGAATTCCAATTTCACTTTCTGTACTTTAAAAAATGTAAATGGCTAAGCTGATAAACAATATTACTGTTGTCTAAAAGGTCATGCTTTAGCTAGCCTGCCATCTGACCAGCAATGAGGATAACTTGGAAGGGATGAGAAATAGGGAGGTTTGTGACCTATGGCCAAATCCCTCTTCTCTAGCTAGGAACTACCCCTTCCCTGTTTCTTCAGGATGTAGCCACACTGAGACATCTAATTAGAACTTGACTGTTGTCATGGATGTGCTGGAAGTTATTGCTGGTGCTTAGGGGAAAATGCTACCTTTTGAACAATGCTTCTGTGGCTTGGCCATCTCCCTCTTCTGTTCTGTGGGTCTAGATCAGCTTCAAATTTCATTGCTTAAATATGAGGTCCAGTGCTGGATGAATCAGTTTGAGGGAGTGAATTAGGATAGTGACCAATCCATTAAAGTGTTCTTGAGCATCAACTGTATACTCCTCTGCTTGGCTCAAAGATAGGTAAGAAATGATCACTGTTTTTGGAGTGCTTTTAAGATGTGGTTTAGGAGAAAAGACATACATACATGATTAAACAATTAGATTACTTGCCATCTAGGGCAGGGAATGGGGGGAAAGAGGGTTTAAATTGGGACACAAGGTTTTGCAAGGGTTAATGTTGAAAAATTATCCATGCATATGTTTTGAAAATAAAAGGCTTTAATAAAAAATTTTTTTAAAAAAGATTTTAATGTTATAGTTATTTCACCACTAGTTGGATAGAATTTAAACTCTTTAGAGACAGGGACTGGTTCATTTTTGATTTTATGTGCTCAGTGTCTATCAGAGTGTTTGGTAAATAGTAGGTGCTTAATAAATGCTTATTAAAATGCAGCCCCTGCATACTTTCTCATCCTGAATGACTTGTTACCCATACCTTTCCACAGTGGATGAATGAATGAAAAATTATTTAGTGTATGCTGTATGTAAAAATACTGGACTAGGATCTGCCCAGTGCACTGGAAGCCTTTCGATCATTTCATGTTCTGTGGTACAGGACCGAAGCCATCCATTTATTTTCCTTTGTTCTTGATACGGTACTTGACCATTCCATCTTTTTCTGCTCATATCTTCTTTGATGATATTTTTAATGAGAGTTCTCCTGAGCCAGGCATTGTGGGTAATATATTATTTTAATTTTAAATTAAATTTAAATATATAAATAAATAAAAATTAATTTTAATATATTGTATTTTGTTCAAGCTAGTTAGCCATATTAATACTTTGTGGCCCCATTTGGGGTTTTCTTGGCATTTCTTTCTCCAGCCCACTTTACAGATGAGATAACTGAAACAAACAGAGTTAAGTAACTTGTTTAGGGTCACACAGTTAAGGGTCTGAGGCCAGATTTTGAACTCAGGATTTCCTGACTTTGTTACTGTATCCACTTTGCCACCTACTTGCCAGATTGAACAACACAGTAGGTGCTTAGTGATTTTAATTGATTGTTTTTGTCCTTGAGCATAGCTGAAGTTTTTATTTGTCTTTGAGCAAGGCATTCCATGACTTACAGTTATGTATCACTACTGGAAGAATATTGATGAGTAATAATAATAACCTTGCATTTCTATGGTTCTGTGGACGAGACCTTGGATTTCATTAGTGGAAAAAAATCTGCAAATGCAGAATTTATAAATTTGCCCAGAAAACTACAAACAAGTTTATCAAGGTTACACAGCCTGTATCTATCCAAGGTGGGACTTGAATCTAGATCCTGGCTCAGAATCCTGTTCTCGATCCACAGTGCTTTTCACTATTTTTCTTTAGCATTTTTAAAAGGCTCATAAAGTACTTTTCTGACCACAATCTTGTTTTTTTTTTTTAATTAACACTTTTTATTTGCAAAACATATGTATGGGTAATTCCTCAACATTAACCCTTACAAAGCTTTCTGTTACAAATGGCAGGATATCCACTACATGTTAATTATGTTAGAATACTTAAGAAATCGAATATATGTATACTTATTTCCACACATCATTTTTGTACAGGAGAAATCGTATCTATAAGAAAGAATAATCCGATAAAGGAAATACAATGCAAGCAAACATCAATAGAGAACATGAAAATGTTATGTTGTGCTGACCACAATCTTGTGAGGGATAGTAATGTTTGTCCTTTGTTCTCGAATAGAACTGTGACTCAGGGAGGGAATGCCGTGATATCTAAGTGAATTGGTTTTATGTGAGGAAGGACTGAGCAAGGTCACCTGCCTCACTATCCCTTCCAGAGCCATCTGGGTCCAGTGGGAGACTGGAGATGGTCCCATAGGACCTTTTTAAGCTAAGGTTGAAAATGTCCAGTACCTGTCTTATGTAAGGCCATACCAAACTTCCCTTTGATAACCTTATGGTTCTTCAAATGAGATATTATTTGTAAAGTGGTTAGCACAGTCCCTGGCACTTAGTAGCTACTCAATATATATTTCTTCCCTTTCTCCTTCCTTCTTTATTTCCTATGTTGAAAATGGTATTGTCTTCCACCAGCTGGGTCAGTTTTTAATATGTCTGCTTTAGAGTGGTGGGACCTGCATCAGCTGAAATAGTAAATATATTTGAAATCTTGGTAGTTCTCCCCTGATGGATATGGTTGGTGTTAGAGATACAAACACATCACCTACACATCCTTCTCTGTTTTTCCAGGCTTTGCTTACTTGAAGATGCAGAGAAAAATCAGTCTGTAACCCCCTGAAGTTTGTATTATCAGACAACAAGACAGGCTTCCACAGTTACTTCTTATCTCTCTTGATTTCTTTAAAAAACAACCTCCCCCCCAATAAAATAAAATAAAATAAAATAATCCCAGCACTTCTGGAGGAGGTGAGTGAGGGAAACTGACTTCGGCAGTTTTGCTTAGGGGGTGAAAGAGAATGATTGTCAGGTCTTCAGTGGTGGGTTGGATATAATACAAGCAGTGTAGGCAGAAGGTAAAAGCCAGCCCCAAACACTATTTTTGTAGATGCTGTGAAAGCATCTTAACACTTAAGTTTGGAATTTTCCCACTCTTATACAACCTAAATTTGGTGGCAGGTCTAAGCAGAATGCTGAGCAGTTTGAGGATGACAATTAAGAAATTCTCAGTGGACACCTACTGTGTGTCCAGTCCTGTGGTAGAATTATAAGATTATAGATCTTTTTTATTTTTAATAGTATTTTATTTTTTCAAATACATGCAAATATAGTCCTCAACATTTACCTTTGCAAAACCCTGTGTTTCAATTTTTTCTCCCTTTCTCTCTCCTCCCCAAGATAGCAAGAAGTCCTATATAGGTTGAACATGTGCAGTTCTTCTAAACATATTTCCATATTCATCATGCTGCACAAGAAAATTCAGATCAAAAGGGAAAACGTGAGGAAAAAAACCACAAACAATAACTACCACAACAACTAAAAAGTGGAAATTTTATATTTTGATCCACATTCAATCTCCCTAATTCTCTCTCTGGATACAGATGGCTCTTTCCATATATTGTAATTGCCTTGAAAAGAGCCAATAATTGGTTCATAGTTGATCACACAGTCTTGCTGTTACTGTTATGTTCTCTTGATTCTGCTCACTTTCCTCAGTATCAGTTCATGTAAATCTTTTCAGGTTTTTCTGAAATCATCCCACTGATCATTTCTTATAGAACAATAATATCCCATTATATTCATATACCATAACTTATTCACCATTCCCCAATTAATGGGCATCCACTGAATTTCCAATTTCTTGCCACTATAAAAAAGGGTGCTATAAACATTTTTGTACATTTCCCTCTTTTATGAATATTGTAGATCTTGAGCTTAGAAGAGATTTCAGAGGCTGACTTCTTATGAATAAGGAAATTGAGACCCAGAGAATTAAGTGATTCTTTTTTTTTTTTTTTTTTGCTGAGGTAATTAGGGTTAAGTGACTTGCCCAGGTTCACACAGCTAGAGGTGTTAAGTGTCTGAGGTCACATTTGAACTCAGGTCCACCTGATTTCAGAGCTGGTGCTCTATCTAATGTGCCACCTAACTGCTCCATCTAACTGTTCCATGATTTATTTTCCATAGCAGTATTTGAATCTACGACCTCTTGACTTTAGAATTGCCGTACCACATTGTCTCAGTAGAAAAGCATAAAATGATGTTCCTTACTTATTTTATGTCCTATGTTCATAGCATAAAAGTTTTTATTTTTTAAAGCTTTTTATTTTCAAAACATATGCGTAGTTTTCAGCATTCACTCTTGCAAAAACCTTATGTTTCCAAATTTTTCTTCCTCCCTTTCCCCCTACCCTCAACCCTAGATGGTAAGTAATCCAATATATATTAAAGATGTACAATTCTTCTCTACATATTTCCACAGTTATCATAGCATAAAAAATTTACAGCTGAAAAAGGGTCCTTAGAGGTTGTCCAATGCTTAGTCTGGTACATAGCAGGTGCTATGTACATAATAATAAATAATAAATGTTTATTGAATTGAATTATCTGGTCCAACTCCTTCATTTTACATAGAAGAAAGCTAAGGTATAAAAAAGCTTGTGACTTTATCCATAGAGCAGCTAGGTGGTGTAGTAGATTGAGTACCTACTCAATCTTGAGTCAGGAAGACCCGAGTACAGATTTGCCCTCAGATATTGGGCAAGTCACATAATTTGTCTCATTTTGCTCATTTGTGAAATGAGCTGAAGAAGGAAATGGCCAATGACTTCTATATCTCTGTCAACCTTAAATAGATCCATAAAGAGTTGGACTTGACTGAATCTACTCAACAGTGACTTTATCTAGTCATACAGGTAGCAAGTGGCAAAACTGGAATTGGGGTTCCCTGCCTCCACATGCAGTAGTCATTCCACCACAGAGTATTGCCACTCATGGTATATTGCAGTTGAAGTTCCCAAATGGAGATTTTTTTTTCCCCTGTGGTGTTTGAGCTTGGGATAGCAGGCTATTTATTATAGGTTCATATCAAACCAGTTGTTGGAATCCCATTAGGGGTCCCAGTTGCATTTGAAATTGATAATTTCCTGTAGGCAGTTTTCAGATTAAGAAAAAAAATGCTGTTTAGAATCTTTGAATATAACTACTGAACATCCTTAGAAGTCATCCTGGATACTCTGATTTTACAGATGAGGAAATTAAGGTCCATGCAAGTTGAGTAACTTGCCTAAGATAGACATATAGTAAGTGTGGGAGGTGGAATGTGAACTCATATTCTCAACACCAGAGCTAGTGTTATTGTTGTATACAATAAGGTCTTCTTTTGAGAAAATGTACTTTTATCCCCTCTTTGCAGGGTGAGGAGGGAATGAATGGATTATAGAATATTGTGGAATTGTATATGGAATAATGCATATTCTGGCAGATGATTGATGTGTTCCCTTCTTTTCAGGGTGAAGGTGGGAAGTGGGGAAATGAGTAGACTATATAATATTGTAGAATAATGTATAGAATAATGCATATCTGGCAGACAATTGATGTGTTGATTAGGCTTGCTGAATACTTTTTTCTCCTCTTTTTTATTGGATGGTTATTTGGAAATGAAGGTGATATAAAAATAAAAACTGTCAAGCAAAATAAAATTTAAAAAACTCGATATGATTTTTCTCTCACAAGTGATTAGTCTTAATGAATAGCTCTAATTTCAATTCAATTCCCTACTGACCTCCTTTATATCAAAGCAAAGAAGCCTTGGTGGGGTCAAAGGAGAACCATGGGGCCCTAGAAAAGATGGAGAAAAATAGAAACCCACAGAGATAAGTGGTTACTTGTTTTATTTAGATCATTTAATGAGAGAGATTAGTGCAGGCTGAGAAACCTTGGTCTCCCTTTTGCTCTGCTATTGTTTTTTTGGATTCTAGAGAAGCTGGTATTTTCACGCTGAAAATGATAATAGCAATTGCTGTTGAATCATGTCCAACGTTTGGTGACCCTGTTTGGGGTTTCCTTGGAAGAGATAAGGTAATGGTTTGCTATTTCCTTCTCCAACTCATGTGACAGATGGGGAAACTGAGGCAAACAGGATTAAGTGACTTGCCCAGGGTCACACAGCTAGGATGTATCTGAGGCTGGATTTGAATTTGGTAAGATGAGTCTTCTTGACTTCAGGCTATCTTCTGCATTCATAATATGTAGTATATAACATGTAAACTTGAGGTTTACAAAATATGTTATATGATTTGATCTTCATAATAATTCTGTGAGGCAGGTGCTATTATTAGCTCCATTTTACAGATGAGGAAACTGAGACTGAGAGAGTTTAAGTGATTTATAGGGATGTACAGGTAGTAGGTGTCAGATGCAAGTTTCACACTCAGGTCCAGCCTTTCAGATGAGATGATTTAGCTGGGTGCTCTGGGATGTTTAGCAGAAAGAAAGCTAACTTGCCATTCTTTTTTTAGCTTATGTGTATTATTAATACAGTATTATTGCCTTCTCTGTGAAATCTGAGCTGATAGTTGTCCCCAGAACTTCTTGGGGAACTCCACGAAGGTAAATGAAAAAGAACAGAATTTGTTTTATCCAGCTCTTGATCAGTGTTCCAATGTGTATGACTCAGAGCGGAGATGCTCTTCTAAGGGACAGTGCAGATTTAGAACTAGATTCTTAGAGATCACTTAATGAAGCTTGGTCATTTTGAAGATGAAGAAACTGAGATCTAGAGAAGAAAAATGGCTTAAGGTCATTCTAGTAGTTAGTGGAATCACTGGAATCTGAACCCAGATTCTCTTATTCTATTCTGTCCTGAAGCCAGAAGTCCCAACAAAGTCTTCTGGAACTGGATCTGTGGGAGAAGATGCAAGCACATGGGAACTCCGAGATAAGAGCATGGCTGTCCCAAAGCCTTTTTAGAGAACCAAGTGTAACTAGCTAGGGACAGAGAAGGAGAGGAGCTCAAATAAAGGGGGGAGAAGGAGGAACAGAAGGTAGAGAAAGAGACAAGGGGAGGTAAAGCCTGGGACAGAGAATTTGTAGCCTTGAGAGAAGTGGGAACAAGAAACAGACCTCACTCGATACATAGAGAGAAATATTCAATACAGAAAGATCTCACCAAGTTTCAGCCACAAAAGGGAAGGATTGTCAGAACAGGAAAACCACATGCACTGAAGAATTACCCAGACCATGTCTCCATTGGTACAGTAAGTCATGTGAGCCCTATGGGTCCAAAGGACAAAGGGGATTGACTTGATCTACTCAAAGGGGAAGAGATTTTCTGCTCAACTAGAAGCTCAGTTATGAATCAGTTCTGTATTTTGTGTCTGGATAAATAAAAACTGCCCTATGTCTTATCAGCCTGGATGTTTGCAAGGGAGCTAAGGGACTTTTTATTTAAAAAAAAATTATTTGTGAATTTTTCTCTTTCTTTCTTTTTAAAATTATAGCTTTTTATTTTCAAAATATATACATGGATAATTTTTGACATTCACTCCTACAAAACCTTGTGTTCTAATTTTTTTTCTCTTCCCCTCCCCAATTGGCAAGTGACCTAATATATGTTAAACGTGCAATTTAAGGTACATTTTAGAGAGAGACGTGAGCCAGATGCTGAAGATATGAATGAATGAAGGAATGAAGAGCATTTCTTAAATACTTACTATCCTTCTCCACCTTTGCTGCTATTAGCAAAACCTGGTAACCACACAGAGTATTACTATGGAGGGATGTTTCCGAGATAAATACATTCCATTCTGCCAAAGACCTGGTTGTCAATCACTGAATGAAGCAATATACCCATGTAGAGAAGAAATTTGTCTCTGATTTTCACCCATTGTTCCTATTTCTACTCTCTGAGAACAATATTGTAGACATAGTATTTAATAAATATTTGTTGTATTGAAAGATAAACAGCCTTACATTTTTGTGAAGATACCAATGTCCTCTATAGGCAATCAAAGTGATTTGCCCAGGGTCACACAGCTAACACGTATCTGAGGCCAGCTTTGAATTCTTTTGACTCAGGACCAGTGCCAACCAATTGCCCCTCTGGTTCTTTTAAAAAAATTTTGCGTGATATGATTTCAAAATCTTTGAAACTGTGACCTCTCTTTTCCAGACTTACTACTAAACAAAATATTTCAATTGTGACTACATAGTATTGGGGAACCAATGCTATCCTTGTTCTGGAAACTGCTTAAGTGTTAATACAACCTAAAATCATATTAGGCCTTGTGAGTGAAATGATGACTTATATGGGTCTTGCAGGCAATAAAATTTCTGAAGTCCTTTCCATTTATGTTGTCTAGTCACATCTCTCCTACCTTGTACAGTTGATTTTTTTTAACCCCTTTGCAGAAGGGGTTTTACTTTCATTCCAGTTACTTAAATTCAACTGTTTGTTCCAGCTTATAGAGCTCTTTCTAAAAATGGGTTCTATTGTCCAACATTTATGATCTCTTCTCGGTTTTTGTCTTTGACAGATTTTGTATTTTTGTCTTTTGCCATTCAAGTCTTTAATAAAAATGTTGGTCAGAAGGTATTGAAAATCATTATATCATAAAATTAGTCCAACCCCCTCATTTTTAAAATTATTTTTATTTTTATAGTATTTTATTTTTTCCAAATTCATGTAAAGATAGTTTTAAATATTCACCTTTCAAAACCTTTTGTTCCAAATTTTTCTCCCTTTCCCTCTTACTCAAAGTAACAAGTAATCCAACACGTGTTAAACATGTATAATTCTTCTAAACATATGTCCATATTTGTCATGCTGCCCAAGAAAAATCAGGTCAAAAGGGAAAAAATGAGAAAGAAAAACAAACAAGCAAACGAACAACAACAAAGGTGGAAATACTATGTTGTGATCCACATTCAGTCCCTATGATCCTCTTTTTGGATGAAGATGGCTCTCTCCATCACAAGTCTATTAGAATTATCCTGAATCACCAGGCTGTTGAAAAGAGCCATGTCCATCAGAATTGATCATCACATAATCTTGTTGTTAATGTGTACAATGTTTTTCTCACTTTACTCAGCATCAGTTCATGCAAGTCTCTCCAGGTCTCTCGGAAATCATCCTATTGGTCGTTTCTCATAGAACAATAATATCTCATAACATTCATATACCATAATTTATTCAGCCATTCTTCGACTGATAGGAATCCACTCAGTTTCCAGTTTCTAGCCACCACAAAAAAGGGCTGCCACAAACATTTTTGCGCATATGGGTCCCTTTGCCTCCTTTAAGACTCTTTGGGATACAAGCCCAGTAGAAACACTGCTGGGTCAAAGGGTATGCACAGTTCAATAGCCCTTTGGGCATAGTTCCAAATTGTTCCCCAAATGGTTAGATTAGTTCACAACTCCACCAACAATGTATTAGTATTCCAGTTTTCCCACATCCCCTCCAAAATTTGTCATTATCTTTTCCTGTTATGTTAAACCAATCTGAGAAGTATGAGGTGGTACCCTAAAGTAGCCTTAATTTCCATTTCTCTAATCAATAGTGATTTAGAGCATTTTCCCATACGATACAAATGACTTTAATTTCACTTGAAAATTGTCTGTTTATATTGTTTAACCATTTATCAGATGGGGAAATTCCTTATTTTATTAATGAGAAAAAAATGAGATGCTGAGCTAAATTGATTGAGGAACCACAAGTAGTTTGTGGAGCTGGGATTTGAACTGGGGTCTCAGAACTCCTATTCTGCTCACTGTCCCTTCTGGAGGTGATCCGAAATGCTTACCATCTGAGTCAGGTATTGATTAATTTTGCTGAATTGCTTCCTCCCTCCCTTCTTTATTCTTTGCTACAACATATGGCTCTTTGGGTAGGGGAAGGGAAAAGGGAAGGAGGCATTCACAAATGAAGGTGATGTAAAAATGAAAGATAACAGTAAAATAAATTTAAAAAAAAAAGAGAGAGAGAGAGAGAATCCTGAAATTACATGGCTCAAATCTCCCGCTTCTCAGATTGGAGCTTCTTCCATTATAGCATACTGCCTAACTCATTCCTTCCCAAAATCTAGTTTCCAGTTAGATGGGGAGAAGTCAGAGAAAACCTATATTCTAAGGCCTTGCCTCTAGGAACTAAAAAACCCTGACTCCGCCCCCAAAGACAAATACAATTCAGAAACCTACTTTTGGCTCCACTGACAGAAAAATCAATGTGGGTACTGAGCTCACATGGACCTCCTCTTCCTTTAAAAGTGAATTCTTGTGAGAGGCAGTATAATGGGTAGAACACCATCTGGAATCAGGAAAACATGGACTTAATTTTTTTTTAAATTTTAATTTAATTTTATTGTTTTTGTTTGTTTATTTATTTATAAATAAGACCTAGATTTTGATCTGAACTTCAGACTGAGTAGTTGTGTAAGTAAGCTAGTCACTTACATTTTCTGGGCTGTATTTAAGTTTCCTCGTTATCAAATATAGATATGATGACCTTATGAATCAGAAAGTTCAGTTGTTTCCTTGGTCTATAGGTTGGGACTCCAATGGGCCTCCTAATTAATCTGCCCCAAAAGATTTAAATTTTCCCCACTCCATCACTTTCTGTAATGGAATCCCAGCTCTTCTCCCTATCATTCCCTACCTTTCCTGCTCTCCTCTTGGAACTTACCCATTTGAGGGCCACGGAATGATCATTTCTCTTTACCTCACTCCACTTTTCCTACGGGGTCCACTCCAACACCCTAGAATTGCTAATAATGGGATTCCAGTTTAGCCAAACTTATGACTTTTTAGGCTCCCATTCTGCCTTTAGAGGAGGGAGGTCTGGCTCTGGGAAGAGCTAGGGTAGGGAAAAGAATGAATAAAACTTCCCAAAGGGTCTAAGATAATAAGAGATATGTTAATTAAGATTGTAGCCTTTGGAAGCAGATTTGCATATGGCATATTTTGTAGTCTTATGCAAATCTTGTCAATCCACTGTCAGTCAATAAATATTTATTAGTGCTTATTCTATGTCCGGCTCTCTGGGTTACAAAGGAAGGGAGCTCTTAGTCTGACTGGGAAGACTGGATGCAAATGACTAGCTTTAAAGAGCTGAGCAGGAAGGTTTCTTTGTAGTAGGTGGGACTTTTAGTTGGGACTTGGAGGAAGAAGGCAAGAAGACTGAGATGAAGAGGGAGAGAGGTGGTTTTTTTTTTGTTGTTGTTGTTGTTTTTTTTTTCTGAGACACAGCTAGTGAAAATACCTGCAGTTGAGAGAGTGTATTGTCTGAGGAAGATGAAGGAGGTCTCTGTTACTAGAACACAGCAATATGGGTGTAAGGTGTAAGTATATTAGAAATATGATGGGGATAGGTTGTGAAGGACTATATTACAGAGTATATTTGGTACTTAAGGGGATAGGGAATCACTTGATTTTGTTCACTGGGGAGAATGAGAAAGAGAGACAGAGAGAGAAAGAGACAGATAAAGAATTAGCCCTAGTCTTTAGGACTTTAGTTTGATAACTGAGTGGAGAATAGATTTGGAATTGGGAGAGAGTTGTGCCTTGAAGAGGCAGGCTCTATTATGGAATTAGCTCTGGTCAAGACTCAGCGGAAATACTCTTACCAGAGGCCTTTCTTGGTTATTGTACTCTCCACACACTGTAATTTGTATTTAGTTTGCATATATTTAGAACTCTTATTTACTTTTCTATGTATATGTAGTTTCCTCTTCTCATTTCTTCTCTCTTCATTTTTATCTCCTTAAGTAAATTTCTGAAGGCTGGGACTGTATTCTTTTTTTTCCCCTTTAAAGTGCTTGATAGGCATTTAATAAACACTTGTTGAATAGACTTGAATTGGATTGCCCTCTATCTCAATTATGTTTTGGAATCAACTGAAGACCTCCTCTTCTGCTGGAGTGGAGTAGAATGGAGCAGCATTGCATATGCTATTCGGGGCTGAATTGCTTTTTTGTTTATTTCTTTTGAATTTTTTTGTTAGGAGCTAAGACTATGGTAGTGGTGGAGAGAAAATGAATAATGTAAAAAAAAAGAAAAATTTAAACAATTATTTTAAAATCTGTTTCTAGGATCATCACTTCAGCTCTTCTGATTTTCCAATAATAATTGTCTCACATTTATATTACAATTTAAGCTTTTTGAAGTGATTTCTCATCCATTATTTCACACAAAGAGAAGGGAAAAAGCATTTATTTGAAGTATATATTTCTCAGACATTACTTTCCATGAAAGGAAGGAGGAAAGCACCTACTATGTGCCAAGTACTTTAAGAACAATATTTCATTTGAACCATACGTGGCTCTCAAAACAGCTCAGTTAAATAAATAGCAGATTTTATTACTTCCATTTTGTAGGTCACAGAAGATAGGAGCTGGAAAAATCCTTAAAAGAGCATCCATTCCAGCCTTCCATTTTACAGAGAAATAACAATGGCAGGCAACAGATTAGATTTAGTGAATAAGAAAGACATTTCCTACCTTCACATCTCTAAACATCTATGCCCCTTTGTCTCTCTGACGCTGCAGGTTTGCCATCACCTCACACCTGGACTATGTCAGTAGCCTCCTGGACTGGCCTTCCTGCCTCAGTGTTAGACCAGGATTAAGCTCGAAGGTCAGAGGTAGCATCTGAGGGGAGCTTTGCAGGAAGCCAGGGATGCTAAAGAGAGAAGCCAGAGGAAACAGCCTAAGTAAGTCACAGGGAGAACAGTGGTCCCCTTAGCAGTGACAGGGATGTTTAGGAAGAGGAGTGGGTTTGGGGGAAAGTTAAGTTCAGCTTTAGAAGGATATCAATGAGACTTCCAGCTTGAAATGTCTTTTGTTTGTCCTTCATCTTGGAAAATGACCAGTGACATCACAGGGGATGTCTTGACTTGTGTGTGAAGGGCTACAAAATTGTTAGCTTCATTCTTATTTCCTGGGTGATTGAAGTCCAGTGATAAACCCAGGGTGACTGAGAATGGCTTTGGATTCAGGAGATAACCTTGGCGTGGTCAGTGTCTGATCAAACTCCACAGCGCCTACTTTAAACACCTGTATGGCTCTGGAACAAATTGTTCTCCTCCACCCTTTCTTCTTTGGGCGGTGGGGGGAGGGGGGAGGGAGGAATCTTAACTTGGCTAGAGTAGCCACACCTCTAAAATGTTTACAATTCTCAACCTGGTTTACCCTGCTACCTGTAGAGTGTGGCTGATGCTCATGCTACAACTTCTTGGAGCCATGGGTGAGAGTTGGGTCTCTCTCTCTCTTTCTCTCCCTCTCTCAATCCTTTTGTCCCTTCCTCCCTCTCTCCCTTTCCCTCCCTTCTTCCTTCTTTCCCTCTCTCCCTCTCTCCCTCCCTCCTTCTCTCTGTCTCTCTCTGTCTCTGTCTCTCTGTCTGTCTGTCTCACACACACATATACATTCTTTCTCCTCTCCTGAGATTACTTCCCATTTGTACCATATTATATTGTTGTATTATTATTATATATCAGTAGATATAGTAGATATCAAATGTATACTATGTACTAGATAATATACTATAGTATAAATTTATATATACTATGATATATAATATATAGTCAAAATACCATCATATATTATAACTATACTATATGGCATATGCTATATAGCATAAATTTATACAACACCAAATGTGAATTCACAACCCTGAAAAGGATTCAGCAAGCCCCTTGAGATGTCTAATGCTAATAGCATACAACCCAGCCAAAAGGGCTGGATAAGTAGATTTGAGAATCATCAGCATAGACATAATTGAATCCATGGAAATTGGTGAGACCATGAAGTGAAATAGTGTAGAGGGAGAAGGGAAGAGGGCCCAAGATAGATCACTGTGGATATCTGTGGTTAGTATCATAACCTGGATAAAGATGCAGCAAAGGGAACTGATGAGTGGGTAAGATTAGGTAGGAGGAAAACCAGGAGAATAATGTCACAGAGAACTAAAGGAAAAAGAGTATTAAGAAGAAGAGAGTTCTCTGTAGTGTCAAAAGCTGCAGAGAAGTCACAAAGGGTATAGATTGATTTGGCAACTGAAAAATAATTTCTAATTTCCAAACTTTGGAGAGAGCAGTTTCAGTCAAATGATGAGATCAGCATTTAGACTGTGTAAGAGTGTGAGAGCAAAAGATGAGAAAATGGTGATTATAAGCCTTGCTGTTTGCCAGGTGCTTTAGAAACTTGACAAAAATATGGTTCACACCCTTAGCGAGTTCATATTCTAATAGGGGAGACAACATGTAAATTATGTACCATATATATATGTGTGTGTGTGTGTGTATGTGTGTATACACACATATGTACATATATATTTTTCCTCCTTTCCTGAGATTACTTCTTATTTGTACCATATTATATATTATATATAATAGATATCAAATATATACTATATGCTGAATATCAGACTATAATATAAATCTATAACATTATACTATGATACATAATATACTAAAAATATGCTATTATACTATATAGACTATTTTATAACTATACTACATGGTATAAATTTATAGGGTATATATTATATCCCATATTATAACATATAATATAGTAGAATATACTATATATAATAGCATA
The DNA here is from genome assembly GCA_023553655.1 of Myrmecobius fasciatus. Taxonomy (NCBI): domain Eukaryota; kingdom Metazoa; phylum Chordata; class Mammalia; order Dasyuromorphia; family Myrmecobiidae; genus Myrmecobius; species Myrmecobius fasciatus. The sequence goes on from JAJPUD010002879.1 coordinate 268,484, forward strand.
TACATACAAACATACATATATATATTCTTTCACTCCCTCCCCTGAAATTATTTCCCATTTGTACCATATTATAAGTATATGTAGTAGATATCATATTTATACTGTATAGTGGTTATTATTAATCTCTCTATATAGTATAAATCTATATATACTGAATGGGTGCAGCCTTAGTCAAACTGAAACCTGTTAAAGATCTTAGCTTAAAAAGGCCAGGGTCTCCCATTAAATCCAGGACCATCTCCAGTTGTCCTGATCTATATATGGCTACTGAACTTCCAGAGAAGAAAATGAGGCAGGTGACCTTGCCCAGCCCTCCCTCATTTAGATCCAAATCACTTGCATGTCCCAGCATCTTCTCCCTGAGGGCAGGGTCATCTTCGAGAATGAAGGACAAATAACTACAACAACAACATTATACTATGACATATAATAAAGTAAAAATATATTGTTATGCTATGTGGACTATTATATATCATAACTATATTATATGGTATAAATTTATAGGATATAGTACATCATATGATAGTATAACAAATAATTTTTAGTAGAATATACTATATATAATATAAACATACACAGTCGCATATACACATACAGATATATATATATTCTTTCACCCACTCCCTTCAGATTACTTCCTATTTGTACCATATTATATATAAGTATATATAGCACATATCAAATTTGTACTATATGCTGAATATTTTACTATATATAGTATAATATATATATTATGCTATGATAAATAATATAGTAAAATATACATACATATTTTTCATTCCCTCCCTTGGGATTACTTCCCATTTGTATCATGTTATATATAAGTATATATAGCACATATCAAATTTATACTATATACTAAATATTATACTATGTATAGTATAAATATATATATATATATACAATGTTATGATAAATAACAAAGTAAACTATTAGATTATGCTTGTTGAGCATAATAGGTTATAACTATACTATATAGCATATCATAAGATTGTATAATAATATATCATAGAATATACATACGTAGAAAATTTAAATGATGATAATCTCCAAACAAGGTACTAGAATTAAGAAAAACTAACCAAGAAAAATTTCCCCAACAATTAAAGCTAGCCAAAAATAGAATGGATTGTTTTGGAAGGAAATTCCCTGTCATTTGATGTTTATGTGGGACCCATTGTACAGGGGATTCATATGTTATATATGGGTTATACTATATGTATAGTACTATATGTACCATATAGTACTATATGTACTATATGACCAGCAAAGCACTGGGAATAAAAAGGCAGTCTCAGTTCTTGCCAGTCTGTTAACAATTATTAAATGCCTGCTGTGTGCCAGGCACTGTGCTAAATATTGGAGGTACAAGGAAAGACCAATGCTAATCTGCTCTCCAGGAGCTCCCGGTCAAATGGAGAATGTAGAAAAGGAGTCGGGGCTTGGAGGGCATAATACTCTGAAGGAGTTTTGTCTAGTGAGATTGCTGCTCTAGGTGTTCCTTAAATGGAGGTTTTGGGATCTCTACAATCCATGTTTTTCACTCTGTCCACTCAGAGAGAGGTGGGAGTACTGAAAAAGTATGGTATGATGAGCTTCTGGAGAGCACAATGAAAGTCTATATGACTTCAGTGAGTGAGAAATAATATAGTTTAAAGGGGCAACAGCATGGACTTAAATTAGTATATAAGAAACAGGGATTCAGACCAGTTTCAATGATCTTGTGATCTGCATCTGCACCCAGAGAGAGAACTGTGGAGACTCAGGGGGGATCACAACGCAACATTTTCACTGTTTTTGTTGTTATTTGCTTGCCTTTTATTTTCTTTCTCATTTTTTCTCCTGTTTTTTTCTTGTGCAGCAAGATAATTGTATAAATATGTATGCGTATATTGGATTTAACATATTTTTTTTATCATGTTTAACATATAGGGTGGGAGAAGTGGGGGAAATTGGAACACAAGGTTTTGCAAGGGGTCAATGGTAGAAAAATTATCCATGCATATTTTTTTTCCAGCTAGTAAATAGTCTTTATTAAGCAAATTTTCCAAGAACTGTGCTAGGCACTGGGGGGGGGGGGTACAAAAAAAGTATAAAAATAAATACAGTTCTTAATCTCAAACACATGCATATGTTTTGAAAATAAAAGGCTTTACTTAAAAAATAAATATATTAAAAAAAAAAAAAGAACCATGAAATCTCTTCAAGGTCAAGGGGGAGGGGGGAGTAAGGTGCTATCCAATAGAGAGACCAGGAAAAGCCTATCTCAGAAGCTTGTGTTCAGTCTGGAAGAAAAACAATGGCTCTTCAGAGATGGAGCTGAGGGTTGACATTATCCCTTGCATGAGGAAAAGAGTATAAAGGCATGAATGGGAAAATGGTATGTTGTGTGTGATGAATGGCAAGAATTCTTAGTACCATAGAGTCCAGATTTCTGCAGTCCTTTGAAAAAATCAGATCCTATTCTTTCTAGGTAAAATTAGAGAGAGAATTGGACTAGTCAGAGACTTTGATCTCATTAAGTGAGTAGGGTTTTAGTTCTCAATGTCTTGGGTGTGGTGGATCCTGGCTTTGTTCCTGAAGTGTACTAATGAACTGACTGACATGTAATCTAATCAATTGGATGATAAAACACTTGGGTGAATGGGTTGTGAGTTAGTGCTATTTGAGAGAGAGAGAGAGAGACAGAGAGAGAGAGACAGAGACAGAGACAGAAGAATGATAATGCTTCTACCTAAAGCTTTGTGGAGGGATTCTTGGGTTGTTTTTTGGTAGTACCTAAAATATATGAGAAATTCAACCTTTGGAAGACTTGGAGACAGAAGCAGCTGGAGTGTCTTTAACCAAGAAGATTGCTGGCTAAGAAATCTACCTGGCCAAGTAAGACTATCACCTGTGGATCCTAGTTTGGGCTGTGAGTGACCTTAAGGGTTTCGGGAAGGGGTGTGGAGGCACCTGAGCAGAAAGGCAAATGAGCTGTGGTGAGAGAACTCTTTGCACTATGTTGCACACTTTGTTACTAAATCTTTGTAATATTCCTTTCTAGTATTTGGAACTGGAAAAACAAGCAAGATATATATCCCAGGTTGAGGGTATATATTTTCTTTTATATTTCTCTGTTATTTCTTTAAAATTTTTCTTATATTTCTTATATATCTTATGTTGCCTTATATTTTCTTATATTTCTCCGATGTTAATTCCTTAAGAATTTTATTAAGAATTTGACACAGTAACAAACGTGATCGTGTTCTAGATAAGGATTGTATATTAAAATAAGAATCTATTTTTAAAGTATGTAATAAATTTTAAATAGTACTTTGAAAATATTTTTGTTCTGAACTTAATCACCAAAAAAAAGCATTTCCTTTTCACAGACACAAAAAGAGGATTTTGCATAAAATCATGAATCTCCATTTCATATTGCTTATAATAAGTAAAAAAATAAATAAAAAACACAATATATAATAAATTCCTTACATTACTTTTGAAATTGTCCAGATTGTGCTTTCCTCTGAATTTTTCTTTGGTACATTTGTTTAAAAAAAAATCAGGGATTTAATTAATTAATTAATTTATTTGGCATTATTATTGTTAATTCTACTTTGGGACTCTGGTTCTGGAATTGAACTCTTTATTCTAGGGACTGAGTATATGGAAAATTAGAGTCCCCTATTGTTGCACATTCTCCAGTCCATCCAATCTTTCGCTTATTGGTCTGACTCTCTGCAATCTTACAACTTGCCTAGTTTCAGGACACAATATCTCTTTCCCATCTCTACTTCACTCCCCACAAACTTTTGCTTTGAGCACAGAAATCATTTGATTGTGCCATCAGATGAATAATAAAAGTAAAATAAAACGTAAAAGCTCTTTGTAAACCTTCCAGTTATGTAATACTAATTGTTATTACCTTTGCTTCTAGAAAGGGTGTGTCAATTGATTTATTGTTCCCTTAGATAAACTTATCTTCCTGGTGATCTTAGATCTGAGCCCCCTGGCTACCACTGGTGGGTTTAATTTGGTATAGAATGTGTACTCCTCAGGGTCAAAGACCTCATATTTATTATTTATATCAACTTGATTTAGCAAGTGCTCAGCAACATAGTATGTCCTCTAATAAATGTTTTCTCTCTCATTTCTTTCATTAAAGGGTCTGGTTGTTATGAATTGTTACATTGCTCCCTAGAAGATTAAAGTAGTAGAAAAACTACTGATTAGGAATCAAAAAGACCCAATTTTGAATTCTGGTTGTTATTTACAACTTTCTGACTTTGGACAAGTAATTTTATCTTTCTGACATTGATTTTTCCTCATCAGTCAGAATAGAGATTAAGAGCTACATAATACCCTCCCAGCTCACAATCCTATGATTTAGGGTTAGCATTAATGATCTCCATAATCTAGGGTTGACATATTCAATAATTATTTGATTGGACTCTTACCCTTCTCCTAAAAGGACTACTAGGTATCAACAGGGTACCCCTTTATCTCAAAATAAAAATTCATTTAAATAAAAAAGGTTTTAGGATTTAGGAGAGAAAGGTAACAGCTCATTCTGTTAAATGGGAGACTGATGTCCAGGTTGCCAGTACCCCCTTGTTTCTGGTTTTAAAGAAAGATATTAGCTCTGGCTCATGGAGCTTAATTAGAATCTATTGTAATTAAGGCAGGGGACTTACCCCTGAGTACTTTTGCTCCAGATTTTAGGAAATAATGTCCCTGTCCAACCTGGTCAGCTAAGACTGTGGTAGATTCATTTTTTTTTTTTTTTTTTTGAAATGGAGAATTCTCATTACTCCATGAAACCATTGAAAGGAAGGAAGGGTGAATGAAAAAGGCATTTATTAAACACTTAGTACATTCAAGGAACTCTGCAGAGCTGGGTATACAAATATTTAAAAAAAGAAACATTTCCTGACTTGCAGAAGGTTACATTGTAAGAGGACCACATAACCAATAAGGGAATAGAAACCATGATAGGGAGTTTTGGTCTAGGGAGTAACAGAGATTGTTAAATAACTCTTAGAATAGTCAGTGGAGAGATGGGGCTGGGAGTGTAGTGTATGCTGTGGAGCCCTTGTTTGTGTGGTAGAATTTTTATGTTTCTAGAAGAATTATTTAAAAATTAAGCTTTTCTGATAAGCTATGAAATGTAGCATAAGTTCACTCCAGTTGTCAGTAAGGTCCTTGGTTGCCCCTCAAATGCTTTGTATGTCCTTGGCACATTAAGGAAGCTAAGTGATACAGTAGAGTTTTGAGCTTGAAATCAAGAAGTTCTGATTTTAGATGCTCCCTTACAGCCTTAATTATGTGACCTGGGCAAGTCACCTAACCTGACTGCCTCAATTTTCTCAACTATAAAATGGGGATAATAAATGCCCTACCTCCCTCGTGAAAATGAAATCTTTTGTAAAGATGGCACATAGTTCCAATGGTCTTGAGAGCCATCTGCACCCAGAGATAGGACTGTGGGAGCTGAATGTGTATCACAACATAGTATTTTCAATTTTTTGTTGTTGTTTGTTTATATTTTGTTTTCTTATTTTTTCCTTTCTGATTTGATTTTTCTTGTGCAGCATAGTAATTGTGGAAATATGTAAAAAATTGCATGTTTAACATATTTTAGATTACTTGCTGTTTAGAGTATGGGTAGGGGAAGGGAAGGAGAAAAAAATTTGGAACAAGATTTTGCAAGGGGGAATATGCATATGTTTTGAAAATAAAAAACTTTAAAAAATTCCTTGGTACAGTTTGTAGAACATAGTAGCTACTTAATAAATGCTTCTCCTCCCCCCCCCCCAAAAAAAAAAAAAAAGAGCTTTTAAAAGATGCTTCTTGCTATGTTTTACTGGACTAGGAAACCAGAAGGTATTAATTCCTAGAACTCTGAACCTGGGTTAGTTGTTCCCCTTCTCAGGATATCAATTCATTCATCTATAAAATGACTTAGATGCCATCTGAGGTCCTTTTCAGCTCTTACATTTTATAATTCCTACCTTTGTACATCCGCTGCTCATTAAAGTGAAAGTTTATGTTTATAATGATGACCTTGAGAAGCCTTGTAAAATCCTGGGATCATACCTTTGGTTATGACCTCAAAGAGCATCTAGTCCAACCCCCTCATTAGACTGAGGAAACAGAAGCCCAGCCAGGTGATCTAGAAGTCACTTCTGAATAATTAAAGAAAGACTCAATTATGTTCAGCATAGTTTTATTGTTGAATAAATAAATGCATCTAATTGCAGAGTAGAGCCTTTCTTTGAAAATTCAAACCCTGGTTCTATGTATTCATGATGATTCTTTGTTAACCAGCCAATAATTGCTGTGTAGTTAGAAGAGAGAAGGAGCATCAGTTTAGCCATCAAAAGCTTCCTGACTTTTCTGGAAAAACTTGATTTCACTGTGTGTTTGTTTTTTAAATTGAAAAGAATTGGAATTTCAGAAAAGAGCTTGAGAATTTCAAATATTCCACTTAACAATGGCTCTAACTCCTTCCTTTCAATTTCTATATTGCTTCTCTAGAGGAATGTCTGGCCCTAGATCTTTCTAGAGTCACAGAATTGATTAGAAACTCTTTTCCATAGATGTGGAAACTGAGGCTCCACAAGAAGAGAGTGACCTGCACAGATAAAGTGGTTCTAGGGCTGAATCCAAGACTTCTTTGCCCAAATTCCTTAGCCCAAAATCTTCTGGGAAAGATAATCTCTAAAGTGTTACTTCCTGTAGGAGGTCTTTCATAGAATTTAGTGCTAAAATAACAACTTGTATTCCTAAAACATTTGAAGATTTTGCAAAATATTTGACCACAATTTTATTTTTTTTTTCTTCACAAAAATTTTGGGAGGCAGAATCTTTTTTTGTTCCTTTGACCATCTAACTCACAGGGAGACCTCCTGGCATCTATTCAGAAGGGTCAGGGAAAGTCTGTGGACATCAGATTACAGAACACTTGTTCTATAAAGCTTGATAAATAGAACCACTTTAGGAAATTCTATAATCCTCATTTTATAGATGATCAAATTTAGGCAGTTAATGGTCAAATGATTTGCTTAGGATCACAAAGTTGTATCTGAGGCAAGATTTGAACTCACTTTTTGTATTCTAGCCTAGTGTTCTTAACCCATTGCTCCAATTAACTGGAAAGAACTTTAGAGATCATTAAGTCATTTTACAATTGAGAAAACTGAAGCATAAAAAAATAAGTAATTTGCCATATCAGTGGCACTGTCACAAAAGTAGTAGTATCTAAGTCCCAACTCCAAATCCATTGTTCTTACTATGATGCCCCACTGCCTTACCTTGATTTCTCCAAACTTATTCTCTAAATTCTTAGCACTTTTTCCCAACTGAAAATTACTTTGTTTATACTTTGTATTTACTAAATTTTTTATAGATTCATCTTCCCTTAAATCCTCATAAGTACTTGAGCTGCCTATGGGTCCGGACTGTTAGGTTCTGAATTTTCTGGTCCTTTTAGACACTTAATATTTATTTGTTGAAATTGATAACCTCATCCATCCATAGGTTGCTTTCTGTGTTACAGCCTCATCTCAGGATGAGTTGTAATGTTTCAGATTTATAAACAGATATGATTTCCCACTATATAAGGCTTGAGGTGGAAATGCTTGTACAGAGGGATTCTTAACCTTTGTTCTTTGGACCTCTGGCAATCTGAGGAAATCTACAGATCCTTCTTAGAATATTTGTTATTTATATTTATATTAAAAAGAAAGGCTAAATTTCAGTTTGAGGTCAATGAAAATAAAGATGTCATTTTCCACCATCTAAGTCCTAGAGAGACCTTCTGACATCTCTTCAGAAGTATGGGGACAATCTATGGATACCAGATTAAAGAACATTTGTTCTGTAGAGCTTGATAAATAGAACCACTTTAGGAAGTTTGACCCATTCCTGGGGGAAAAGTAGAGAAAACTGATAAGCATCTCAAGGATTTTTAATTAGAAAGCCCACATATAGTGACTAATGAGAGGCAGAACTCCTTGGTATATTCCTGATTAGGCAGGCTGATTAGTCAAGGTCAGCTCTTTGAGCCAGCTCTGGAACATGGGCTGAGGAGGAAAGAAAGGCAGAATTGCAAAGAAGGAGTAGAAATGGCAGAGGAGGGGAAATAGTTCTCTAAGGACATTGTTAAAATCTGTGACCCAGCTAGAGGGGCAGAGAGTATATGTGTTTAGGGGGCAGTTATAGTAATGGTCAGATAGATTCCTTTCCTTAGCTATATTTACATATAGTTAACACATTGCTTACTTTGGCTCTTCTCTTCAGCTCTAATTCCCAGTTTTCTAGTTATGCTTTCATCATGTATCTCACTTCTGAATTGTTCTTTCACTCTCAGACTATTCCTCCCACTTTCACTGGCTTGGCTCCCCTCCCCAAATCCTGGATCATTCAAGCAGGTGACTTTTACCTGAGTACCCACTAGGCAGAGTCCTTTGATAGACCATGAGAGAAAAGAGAAGTAGAGAGTCAGGGAAAAGGTAAATAATGGGGAGGAAATCAATGGAAGTCTTCTTTAGGCCCTAGGTAATGGCCCTGAGAAGAAAAGTCCTGGACGGATAACTGTATCTGACATGGTTTTGGCATGGTATACTTAGTAACTTAATGTCTGACCTTTGGAGAAATTAACCAGAATCAACCCTAGGGATGAGGGTATTAACAACAGGGACACGTGCTTGGCCAGTCACACATCCCTAAGGATAGGTGTGTGTTGAGTTAATTAAATGAACATTTCCTAAGTATTTTAACAGGATATTGTGTTAGACACTGGTGGATATACTGTTACTGCTGTGGTGGACATTACAGTTCAGGTCAGAAGTAAGATGTTAACACACTATAATGTAAAATATTATGTGATAAGTGCATTATCACATACTAAGTATATAAGAAAAAGGTTTGGAAAAGATTCTGAGAGTTTTCAGATGAGAGATATCCCTTTAGTTGATGGGTATAATAGCACCCTATGAATCTGCAGGAATCCATGGAGATTTGGCTCATGTGGAACAAAGCCATGATCATTCTGAGAGGTTCAAAAAGGTGGGTGATGGGGAGGAGGGAGTAAGCTGTTAAGCAGGATGGGCCAGAGCTCTGGTACAAAAGGAGACCAGAGAAAGTCCTCCCTGCGTACTTCCCTTCTTACCCTCTTGGGACAGACCAGGTTTGGGCTTGGGAAAGATTGGACGCTTGAAACATATTCTGAAGTTGTAGTTAGGGAAATTGACATTGATGGTGGAAGGATCATGATCTCACTTCCCATCTTTGCCTTTAACCCAGCTTTCTCCATGATGGAAAGGACTTCCTTTTCATCTGCCTCTTGGAATTATTGGTTTCTACGAGGGGAAAAAGGGACAGTATCCCAACATTTGACTCTGTGAAATTACTGGATTTTTTTTAGGGTCAATAAATGAAGGTTATAATTTTGGTTATTCTGTCTTGGTCCATAAAGACTAGTCTTCTCTCATTGTCTTTCTGGAAGGAATCTATCTAGGGCTGTTGGTTTCCATGTAGTTCTGGGATATGGACAGGTAGGGGTATTATATCCAGAGACTCTCAGTGGAGAGGAGCAACCCTATAGGTAATTTTAAAAAATATATATATTTTTTGGCCATCTTCCTTATAACTTGCCATAGGACTTAGTATAACAATATCTAAATATACTGATGCTAATAAGAGAGGGAACCAGGAATTGGGAGATAAAAGAAATTTAAATTGAAGTTATGTATAGGCTAGTCACCCATCAATAATTGGCAAGTTTTCTGGGGCAAGATTTGTTAGGGGTTTCATAAGGGAGAAATCTCTTATGACCAATTGAAAGCTTTTTGGCAAAGAAGGGGTTAATATAGTTTGCCCTCTTGGCATGCAGAGCATTGAAATAATAATGAATAGGACCATGTCTATTGGAAACAGCATTTTCCCTGATTTTTAAGGAATTCAAAATCATCTGATGCAATTCCTAATTCTGCCCTGCCTGCTGCTCTAAAGTTGTCCTTTGCCTTTTTTTTTTTTTTTTTTTTTTTGCTAAGGCAATTGGGGTTAAGTGACTTGCCCAGGGTCACACAGCTGTTATGTGTCTGAGACCAGATTTGAACTCAGGTCCTCCTGACTTCAGGGCTGGTGCTCTATCCACTGCGCCACCTAGCTGCCCCATCCTTTGCCTTTTTTGTGTGTGATTATATTTACAAAATCTGAATTGAAAAGATTAGATTTCCTGCCAAGTATTAATCAGTCAACTTTTATTAAGCACTTAACTTAAGCCAGTCCCTGTGCTTAACTGCTTGTGATACACTTGAGAAACAACCTTGAGGAACGTAACAATCCCATAGGTAAAGATAAGATATAGAAGGAAGTTGAAAATTGGTGGGAATTGCAAGTGGGGCAGGGGTATGACCATCTGGCTTGGTGTTCTTTGAAATCAAGCCAAGTTGAGTTGCTGATGGATAATGGAGTTGTGAGTCTTTTATAAAGGAAGACTTTGGGAGGAATTTTATATTCTGACTTCTATTCTTTCAATCAGAGGGGAGAGTCTACTAAGGGTGAGGTGAGAAGGTGTTGACTATCAGAATCTCAATAAATTTTCATGGGGATTAAGATTTCTGGTGATCAGCTAGGGTATGGTGTTGCACTGAATCAAAGCTATGCTGACCTGCTGATGGAAAATGGAGTGCTGTAGTTTTCAGTTACTATAGGTAGGGTAGGGAACATTCACAGAATATCATCTCAGTATTTTAAATATCCAATAGATATTGGATTATAGTACTACACATTGCCACTAGGTGCTGCTGTCTTAGAATATTTCATATAAACTTCCACTGTAATTACGCTTTAAATTTGCGGTTTTCAGTTATAACTCATCTTGATAGTGTGCTGTATAATCTACAAAATGCTTCATTTCTTGTTTTATCAAATTGGTTCATTCAGAATTCAGTATATTGTGTAGGTATAACCTTAAATAAGAAAGTAGGATTTATGGTTTAGAAGGGGAGCTAGGACATATACATAAAAAACCCCTTAAATTGAATATAATCAGTGCATAAAAGCAAAGTGATTAGATTGGAGGACTTCTCCATTAATAGTTTTTCTTTACCTAGTATTACCTTCTTCATTCCTTGGATGGACTAGTAGCTTATAGAGTGGGCCTAGATCTATCAGGAAATCCTTCCTTGTATTTGGAATGCTTTTCTCCTCTCTAATGAGCGTATAGCAATGTCCTGTTTGTCTCTTGAATTCAAATAAGTTTGATCTTAAGAGATAGCAGAAGATTACATCAGGGATGTATTCCAGAAAGAGGATTTTTCTCTTGGATTTAGGTTATCTTTCTTCTCCTTATTGAGTTCCTTAATAGCTGTTCAAGACTAGGGTGGGCCACCAATTGAATAGCTTCCACCTAAGGACTTAGGGAGCTGGGGTCTTTGATCCTAGGAGGAAGGGGCGGCTTTCAGAATTCTCTGGTCGAGCCGTTGGTGGCATCCGGGCACCTGCCCCCAGCCAGGCTGTTTCTCTCCCATCATGGTATCCCGTCCCCCTCTATATGGTCATCTATCATAAGGCAATCATAGGAGCTTTACATGTATGACGTTGGTGGTTAGCCATATTTCACAAGAAGTAGGGGCCTCCAGACAGGCTGACAGGCCACATCTGTTTTTGGCTGTGTTGGAGGAAAGGGAGACCATGGGGAGGTTTATGTAACTGATTGTGCAAACCTTGAGGGCTGCTGGCTGCTGGGTACTGGTTTCTGACTTCCGGAGTGGGCCCAGCAGAGGAAGGGGGAGGAGGAAGCTGTCGCCTTGGATTCCCGATTTACCCCCTGGGGGCACAGAGTGACCCATTTGGGGTGCTCTCCCCAACAGCTGTCTCCCCTACTTTCCACCGGATGGATACCTGCAAATCCTGGGTCTCAACACCTGCCCCTGGCAATGCCCCGGAGCCGCCGAGGGGGCCACAGCACTGCAGGAATGGGCTAGTCATGAAGTCTGGCAGGCAGGTCTCCACAATGGGTGAGATCTGCCTCCGGACTGAAGGAGCATCTTCTGTTGGAAGGGAGAAAGGGGGCTGACTATGGAGTTCATAGGAGAAATATAAAGGGGAATTCAGTTAGATAATATCCCCTTCTTATTTTTTTTCTTTTTCTTTAGACTCGCTTTAAGCCTAACTTAGAAAGGAAGAATTTTCAGACCCATTAATCCTCCTAGTAGCCTACAATATTAGTTAACTTTTCCTTTACACATTAGTGGGCAAGAAGGTAGCCAAAGGCTCTTGAGCTGGTAGAAGTAATATCCCAGTCCAAGTTCAGTTTCATCTTTGTTCTCCTTGTAAGCCTTTTATTTTATTATTATTATTATTATTATTTTTACATTCACTTTCATTTCTTTAAGCCGTAAGTTATTCATAGGGTTGCTCAGGTTCACCCTTGGGGTTTCCCAGAATGGGAAAGAGGGGGATCCTAGGAAAGGGGAAGTTCCATTTAGACCCTTGAGAGGGCACTAATAGCCACCCTCAATAGGCAAGCCTGGTGCAAGCTCATTGGTATTGCTTTTTAGACAAATGTTTCTGCTTAGCTAGCTTTGCTGAAGGGAGTGAAGGAGGGGTTAAAGGAGCTATAGAGGAAGGGGTGGTCAGTTAGGGGTGAAGAGAGGGCAACTTTTCTCTCGGTATGTTTTTGCTCTGCATTTTTATTCCATGCTCAGCAAAAGGGTCATGCGGACTGACGCCAAGCTTGTTTTCCCCACCTTCCCTGCTTAACCAAACCACTTCTGCATCTGCCGAGGCTTTCCCAAGAAATGACCTATAGACCCGGCAGCTAGCTCATTAGCAGGTTTCAGATGCCCCCTTTCCCATTCTGGCCAAAGGGCAAGCTTGTCTTCTCCCCACAGCTTGATTAAAACCTACCGACCCGTCCAAGAACAGAAGAGGTCCTGTTCCTTTTGTTGGGGGAGGGATGGAAGGAGAGTAACGGCTTATGTCGAAAGCCCTTACCAAATTCTGTTAGATTTGGTGGTCGAAGACAGTGTGCCCCCTCCCTTCCTGGCCTGACCTTTCAGCCCCTAAAATGGGCATTCAACAAAGATCTGTCTGTTTCTAGGCTTCCAGCTCGCTCTTTTTTTCTTCCTCTGCTCTCTTCCTCCATCCCAATGATTTCTACTTTCACCTCTATACAGATATATATATATACTTGGATCTCTTGACCTCTCTTCAAAATTGCATTCGCAGCTGGCCACTGGACATTTTTACTATTTCAAACCAAACTGCATTTGTAAAAGGAGGAAGTTATACTAATCTCTCTCTTTTTTAAAAATTAGAAGTCATGCAAAACATATTTCTATAGGAACTATGTTGCATCCCTCCCCCCAGAAAAAGAAGCAAGGAAAATAAAGTGAAAAACAACATGCTACAATTTATACTCAGAGTTCATCTCTTCTCCTTCTCTGGATATAAATAGTGACATTTTTCATCAGGAGTCCCTTTAAATTGTCTTGGATCATTATTGTATTGATCAGAGGAGCTAAGTGTTTTGCATTTGATCAGAATAGCAAAACCTTTTGCACATGATTATCATTACAATGTTGCTGTTATTGTGAACAAAATTCTCCTAGTTCTACTCACTTAATTTTTGCATCAATTCATATAACTCTTCCCATGTTTTTCTAAAAACTTCCAATTCTGAAATTCTTAATGTGTGATTAACAAGACCTGAGAAATTTGAAAAGTTAGGAAAATCTCTTTGAGCCTTGCTTCCAATTCTGACATTCTTAGTGTAATTAACAAGACTTGAGGAATTAGGAAAATCTCTATGAGCCTTGGTTTGTCTTCTGTAAAATCTAAAATATCTATATTGCTTCTTCTTCACAAGACTGTGATAGTGGTCTTTTGTATTCCTTAGAAAGCTAGAGAAAATAGCTGAAATGCCACCTCCTTCAGTAATTTCCTTCCTTTGGGATCCTTTGGCATATAGTTTGTCTCTATCAGATGGTACTTTATACTGTGTATTGCATATGTGCCTCATTTTATAAACCATGTACTAGATTGTCAACTCTGTGAGAGCAGGAATAATGTCTTTATGAAATATTGCCTTCCCTCTATCTCCTACTTGGATTGCTACTTTGCATACAAGATTGTTGAATGAATACAGTTGGAGTACTTTCCCCTTCCCAACATCTCTTTTCCCTCGCCATATTAAAGTAGGATGTCCTATGACAAAAAAACTTTTCCATTCGCTTGTGTAGGCTTTGAAATATTTCAGTCCATGGCTTAGGTGATCATTTTGCCATTTCATCCCATCTTCTGTGTCTTAATTTCAGGTTGCATAAGTCCCCAGTAGCTTTGTCCATAGAACTGATAAGACTTACCAAAGAAAAGTTGGTGGGGGCAAGGGAATGCTAGTTATGCTAGTTAAAAAGTTAAGAACTGATTAGCATTTGGGTGAATCAGCTCCATGGGTAAAGAGTGGAGGAAATTCCCATCAATCGGGATAGGTGCTACTCCAGGGAGGCTGTAGCAATGCATGGGATAGGGAGGGTGGGAGGGGAGCTCTGGGCTAAATTGCCTTAAACCTGCTGCCTAACCCTGACTTCTTTCTCCATCCTTCCCCATTCAGGTGAGGCCTTCCTGGGTGGGTTTGTGGCCAGCGGACTAGGGACCTCCTCCACACCCCATGGAAGCCCTGCCCCTTTGCCCTCTGACCTTCCCTTCCGGTCACCTACCCCCAGCAACCTGCAGATGGTGCAACTGTGGGCCGCCCACTCCCATGAAGGTAATGACCTGTCCTAACGGGGAGTGTCAATATTCCTACTTTCCCCATCTTTCCTAGGCCAAGGGGGAAGAATGGGGATTATTGTTCTCCTGGTCCCATGAGCAATCTTGGAGGCCTGAGAAGAAGTAGGGAAGCAAGCAGAGGTGGGGAGGGATGTAGTGCCAGAAAACAGAAGCTGGCAATTAATCAAAAATGATACGGGCAATTGGAAATAGGAAGGAATGGCTATCTCCTGGGGTCTTGAAGTGTGGACACCTTCCCTTTAACCAGAGGGTTGGGGATGGGTAGTGAGCAGGATGAACAACAGAAAGGGTAAGAGAGTTTGGCTCTGTTCTGCTATGGATGTTGATTGTGGCTGAATGTTTCTCTGACTAAAAGCCATCATCAGACTAGCAGCAAAGCCTGAGGGGACTAGGTTTATCAGGATTTCTCTCATATTTTCTTTTCTTTTTTTTTTTTTTTCAAATAACACATTTATTAAACACTTCATCTATGCTAGAGATTGTGCTATAAGTGGAGGATGCAAGAAAAACATCACATATTTTCTTGCTTGTACTATTTATTCTCAATCCAGGCCTGAACAAGAGAATCAGTGTGGTGTGATAGCCAAGCCAGTTTCAAACCCAAGTGATACTTTTCAATTACACACACACACACACAGGAAAGTGATGGAGCCCCTCATATTCCAAGCCCAAGATGTTTCATACATGTACTCTCTGGGAAAATGATGGAACCCTTTTTCAGTATCCCAAGCACTCTTGAGGTGATGAGTTGTGCGGTGGTGCTAATCTGAATGGGGGCAGGGAGTTTCCTCACCTGGGAGCTCCTATAAAATCATGAGATTGGACCAAAAAAAGAAAGGGAAAAATTCTGGACAGAAGCGCAGGTAGGGATAGGTTTGGGAGAAGAGGGGTGCTAGAGATACATAGCTAGTTAGTGGTATTGCCAGGACTGATATAATTGGTATTTCTAGAGCAGATACACAGCTAATTAGTGGTATTGCTAGGACTAATATAATAATTTATTTCTAGAGCAGATACACAGCTAGTTAGTGATGTTGCCAGAACTGATAATTGATATTTCTACAGTAGATACATAGCTAGTTAGTGGTGTTGCCAGGACTGATATAATTGGCATTTCTAGAGCAGATACACAGCTAATTAGTGGTATTGCTAGGACTAGTATAATAACTTATTTCTAGAGCAGATACACAGCTAAGCTTTGTTTGGTGCTTTCTTCAGCTTCTTTTTTTTTTTTTAACCTTCTTTTCCTTATATTCTAACCTCTTCCCCTCAATCTAACACAGTATCGGATACTGATCAGACTTTCAATAATAAATAATGAAGGAATAGCTGGCTGGCCGTCTGATTAGCAGTCACCTAATGAGAGATGGGACAATTGGCCTGTGCCTGATAAGGCTGTTTCTTTGTATGGATCATCGGCTGAAGCCTTATGGATTCCTTTTCAGAATAATGTTTTTTAAGATATATAATTAAATACATAGTTTTACAAAGGAAATCAATTACATTGAAATACAGTTATCAAAATATTTTTTAAAAAGCAAGTTTATGGATTCCAGGTTAGGAACCTCTATGCCTTGGCTGTTATAATGGAAAAGAAACATGGGATGAGGAGTTTAGAAAGCTGTTTGTGGCTTAGTGCTTGACTCTTTGAATTATATCTTCAGGTCTGTTTTCCTGATTTGTAAAATGAATATGATAATGCATGCCCTGCCTATCTTGTAGTTGTAAAGGAGCAAGTGAGAAAACCTGTACTGTATCAAGTTACTTTGAAAATAGTAACCTGACATATAGTGTGGGGTAGTATTATTATTCTTATTCCTGAAGTCAGGGAATGAATGGACTCATGGCATTCTTTGGTCCCTTCTAAGTGGTTTAATGAACTAAAACAATCTCTGTTCTCTCTACTAGCCTATCCAGATGCCAGAAGAGTCCCCAGGAAGTAGCTTTCCCACTAATATTTTAATACTTATCCCTCAATTCATAAAGCGCTTTACAGTTTTCAGAGCACTTTGGCAAATGAGATCTCATTTGCTCTTTCAACAGTGGGTGCTGTTGTTAAGGGTGAAGGTGGAAAGTGAGAAGGTGTGAGTGAAAGAAGTAGAATAATTCTCATTTTTTAATTCACACTGGATATTTCTAGCTGGATTTTAAAGACAGCCCTGGTTCTCCTTCAGCTTAGTGGTCCAAAAGACACACAAATGACAAGAATTTGGAGGAAGAAGGGGGAATAGAAACTGATCAGAGCTTGTCTTAGCAAGCTTCTAGGTCCGGGCCAAGCAATTCCTACAGGGAATAACTCCTCCATGCTCTTCCATGATTGTTGAAGAATCTGTCGGTGAGAGCAGTGTCCAGCTCAGCAGGGGTTCCTTCTCCTACATTTAATTTTAAAAGCAGGTGACAAAACAGCTTTCCTCTGTGCTCACAGAATCAGTAAATTATTGGGTTTTGCCTTAAGGGTTAATATTTATAGCTGCTTGAGGTGTCTCTGGCAGAGAGAGCTGCCCGGCTGTGTCCTGGGTTTGTAAAACATAAGTACACAGTCATCAGTATGGAGTCTAGGTGCATAAATCTTTTTTTCTGGCCTAGTCCTGCAAGTTAGCCTCGTAGTTGGGGAGTTCAGGATGAAGTTTTGTCTCTGTGTGTGTGTGTGTATGTGTATGTGTACATTCTGTGTGAATGGGTTTCCATGGTTTTTTCTTTTTTAATATTTTCATCAAAATTTTTTGAATTTATTAAAACATAAATTTTTTTCAATGAACAATATTTTTTCTTCCTCCCCTTTTCCCCCATCAGAAAAAAAACAAACTATAAACCTTTGTAACAGATTTCAATGAATTTCTTCCCCTTTACTCATTTACCTTCTTCCCTGCCTATTTTCCTTATTTATGCTGTGCTTACCTTTTGTCTGTACACTTTAGAGAGACATGCATTCCTTCCTCACTAGCAGAAATTGATTTCCCAACTTTTTTTTTTCCATCTGAGATGCCCAAATGAACATTGATGGCAAGGACTGTGTGTGTGTTTCTGTGTGTGTGTGTGTGTGTGTGTGTGTGTGTGTGTGTGTGTGTGTGTGAGAGAGAGAGAGAGAGAGAGAGAGAGCATAGGTGGAGAGGGAGAGACAGATACAGAGAGACAGTAGAGAAAGAGAGACTATGTGTGTATGTACACTCCAATGTGCCAATGGCTATCCATGGTTTTTTCTTTTTAATATTTTCATTTAAAAGTTTTGAATTTATTAAAACATATATATTTTTTTAATGAACAATCTATTTTTTCTTCCTCCCTTTCTCCCCTCATTGAAAAACAAACAAACAAAACCTTTGTAACAAATGTTAATGTTTTTCTTCTCTACTCCTTTACCCTTTTCCCTGCCTATTTCTCCTATTTATTCTGTGCTTTCCTTCTGTTTGTATACTTTAGATAGAGGGGTTATTTTCAGACATGCGTTCCTTCCCCATCATTGATTTCCCCATTTTTTTTTTGTTTTTTCCCATCTGGTATACCCAAATGAACATTGATGAAAAGGTGTTGTGTGTGTGTGTGTGTGTGTGTGTGTGTGTG
>JAJPUD010002880.1:0-151099 GCA_023553655.1 Myrmecobius fasciatus
ATGGGAAGCGTGTGTGTGTGTGTGTGTGTGTGTGTGTGTGTGTGTGTGTGTGTGAAAGAGAGACAAGGATAGAGAGAGACAGAGACAGGCAGAGACAGAGACCTAGAGAGACAGAAAGAGACAAGAGACAGAGACCAAGAGAAAGAGAGAGATAGAAAGAGACAGAGACTCAGAGAAAGAGACAGATCCAGAGACAAAAAGAGACAGAGAGAGACAGAGAAAGGGGAGGAGAGACAGACACAGAGAATGACTGAGAGGGAAGGGGGGAAGAGAGAGAGAAAGAGGAGGGGACAGAGACAGAGAAGGAAGGGGAAGAGAGACAGAGAGAGAGAAGAGAGGGAGAAAGAGAGACAGACAGAGAGGGATTGAATTTGAATTCAGATCCTTCTGACTACAGGGCCAATGGTCTATCCACTGTGCCATCTAGCTATCCCTGAAACCCTTCTTAAATGCCCAGTCCATATCACCACCTCAACCCCAGTCCCTAGTGCCCTCCCTCCCAAAATTATTTTGTATCTATTTTTGTATTTATCTTTTATGTATTTGTTCATGTGTATGCTGTCTTCCTCAACAGAATGTTAGTTCCTCTTTGTATCCCTAGTGCCTGGTACATCATAGGTGATTAAATCATGGACCATGGACAAGTCACAGCTTCTTTAAGCCTGTTCCTTACCTGTAAAATAAGATATAATGCTGTCTATAATATATATCACAGATTTGCTGTGAAGTCTAAATGAGCTAATAAAAAATTGCTTTGCAAATTTTATTTATTTTTATTTTAAAAAAAGTTTTTTTGCAAGGCAATTGGGCTTAAGTGACTTGTCCAGGATCACACAGCCAGGAAGTGTTTAAGTGTCTAAGGCTGTATTCGAATTCAGATCCTCCTGATTCAAGGGCTGATGCTCTATTTCCTGTGCTTTACAAAATTTAAAGCTCTATCCTTATTTAAAATAAGTTTTTATTGATATTTTCTGTTTGACATCACTATAGTTACCCAAGTGTTTTCACTCAGACCTTCCCAGAGGATGATCTCACATGAAATATATTTTAGGGAGAGGCAAAAAGGCAGCACAGCTAATTAATACATTAGAAAAAGTCTGAAAATATGCAATATGTTACACCTGTGAACTTGTACCTTCTCCAAGAGGTAGGTTGAAGGTATTTTTTCATATCTCTTCAATTAAAACTTACTTGATCTTTATAATTCTGTTACATTTACTTTTTATTTTTAAATTTTTTATAGTTCTATTTGTAACTATAAACAATTTTAAAAAAATAAATGTATTATTTATTATACAATTTTTATTATACAATTATTTGTATCATTGTAGTTACTATATGTATTGTTTTCTTGGTTCTGCTTCTTTTACTCTGCATCAGTTCATATAGTTCCTTCCATGCTTCTCTATATTCATCACATCATTTCTTACAGCACAGTAGTACTCTATTACATTCTTGTACCACAAATATATAACCTTTTTCCTCCTAATGATGTGCATCTACTCTGTTTACAATTCCTAGCCATCACACAAAGTGCTGCTACTAATATTTTAGAGAATGGGGAACCTTCCTTTTTATTGAGGTATAGGCCCAGTAATAAAGTCTAGTTTAAAAGATGGGTATTTTAGACACTTTACATAATTCCAAACTGATTTCCAAACTATTGTACCATTTCATAGCTCCACCAGTAATGTATTAGTGTTCCTATTCTACAACCCCTCTAACATTGATAGTTACCATTATTTTTTGTCATTTTTGCCAATTTACAGGGTATGAGATAAAACCTCAGGATTGCTTTGATTTACCTTTCTCTTATAATTCATAATTTGGAGCATTCTTTTATGCGGTTGTGAATACTTTATAATTCTTCATTTAAGAACTATTTATTCCAATAAACTTGGGATGGAAAATGCCAGTTATATCTAGAGAGAGCAATGATTATTGAATAAGGATTGAGGCATAATATTTTCACCTTTTGTTTTTTTTTTCTCTCATGTTTTTTTCCCATTATAATGCCTGATTTTTCATGCACAACATGGCATCTATTTTAAAAGATTGCACATATTTAATCTACATCAGATTACTTTCTGTCTTGGAGAGAGGGGAGGTTAAAAGAAAGAAAGAAAAAATTAAAACAAAGGGTTTTTTTTAATTGAATAATAGTTTTTTTTTTCAAAATACATGTGAAGATGGTTTTCAAGATTCACCTTTGCAATACCTTCTGTTCCAAATTTTTCTTCCTCTCTTCCCCAACCCTTCCCCCTAGACAACAAGCATTCCAATATATTAAACATGTACAATTCTTCTATAGATATTTCCGCATTTATCATGCTGCACAAGAAAAATCAGAACAGAAAGGGGGGAAAAACAGAAAGAAAGTAAACAAAAAACAATAAAAAAGGTGAAAATACTATGTTGTGATCCACATTCAGTCTTCATAGTCCGCCCTCTGGATGCAGATGGTTCTCTTCATCACCAATCTATTGGAACTGACCTGAATCATCTCACTGTTGAAAAGAGTCACGTCCATCAGAGTGGATCATTACAAAATGTTGTTGACGTGTATAATGATCTCCTGGTTCTGCTCATTTCACTCAGCATCAGTTCATGCAAGTCTCTCCAGGCCTCTGTGAAATCATCTTGCTGGTTGTTTATTATAGAACAATAATATTCCATAACATTCATATACCATAACTTATTCAGCCATTCTCCAACTGATGGGCATCCATTCAGTTTCCAGTTTCTTGCCGCTACAAAAAGGGCTGCCACAAACATTCTTGCACATGCGGGTCCCTTTCCTTCCTTTAAGATCTTTGGGATATAAGCCCAGTAGAAACACTGCTGGTTGAAAGGGGATGTACAGTTTTATAGCCTTTTGGGCAGAGTTTTAAATTGCTCTCCAGAATGGTTGGATCAGTTCACAACTTCACCAACAATGTATTAGTGTCCCAGTTTTCCCCTCCAACATTTATCATTATTTTTTCCTGTCATCTTAGCCAATCTGAGAGGTATGTAGTGATACCTCAGAGTTGTCTTAATTTGCATTTCTCTGATCAATAGTGATTTAGAGCATTTTTTATATGACTAGAAATGGTTTTAATTTCTTCATCTGAAAATTGTCTATAAAACACAAAATTTTACAAAAAATGAATATTGAAAATTATCTTTACTTGTATTTGGAAATTTAAAATACTACTGAAAATTGTTTGTCCGTATCATTTGACTATTTACTTATTGGGGAATGATGAAATCCTAGCCTTAGCCCTATGAAACATCAGCTTTAAGCACTGTGGGTCATTAGTATTTCTAGGTCATCAGTCAGAAGAATCTCATTACCTCCAGACAGGCAAGGATACCTGCTTCCCTCTGCCTACCTCTTCTTTGCCTTCCCTCTCCTTCTCTTCCCTAGTTTCTGCTTTGAGGAACCCAGAGAAGAGTACCCAATAATTACCTCATGAACAGGGAAGTTCTTGCCCAAACCCCCTCCTCCTTCGCTTCATCTTTTGGTAGGAGAGATGTGAGTCAACCAGAATTCTTGGGAGAGCCTCCCATAGTCCATGCTAATTACAGCAGGACATCCTGAGCCTTAACCAGATGGCTTAAAGGAATTTAAATATTTAGAAAAATGAAGAGATTAGCAAAGAAGAAAGCAAAGGACCTAGATCTGGAATAGAGGCCCTGGCAGCTATCACCTAGACAGCTAACTTCAGGGAAGGAATCAAGGGCGAAGGGTGGGTAGTTGGGAAGGCAGCTCATCCAACCAAAACCATCAAGTCTGGTCCTCCCAGAGAGAGAAGGGTAGGTGAACCAGTGCCAGAAGATATGAGAGGATGAGAATTGAATCATGTAAATGACCAGTCAAGGGTCTGGCGGGACAGGGGCCAGAAGAGAACCCAAGCATGCTAGCTGGCTCAGAGCCCCCTAAGTGTTTAAACAGCAGAGAAGAAATTCAGACATCCTTTGTCCCAGCAGGATGGAGGCCAAGGTTGGAAACAGGAGGTCTGTTTATTCCAAGTATCCAAGGGTCCTATAGCCTACATTTCTCTCCAGTCCCACATCTAAATTCTAAATTTTCCCAGGACCATCTCCTTCTTACCTAACGGTGGGAGAGTATAAAGATCATCTCTTGAGACCCACAATCTTCCTACCCACCAGGATCCCTAAAAAATGACTGAAGGATGGAGACATTTTCTTCCTTCTAGTTTAGAACAATTTCCCACTTTGTCCAGCCCCATCTCTCTCATCTACTTCTCCAGAGTAGAGTTATCCTCAGACCCTAAGGAGAAGGAACTTTTAGCAGTGACTAATGCATTACTTTGTCAGTTATTAAAAAGATTCTTCAGGGGTTTCAACCAATCTCAACTTTTCCCTCAGCAGAGAGGGAAGAAAATCAGATGGCATTCCTCAGACTCCCTTCAGAAGCACTGGCATAATGAAAGACCTCAGCTCTAATAAGGTGTGCCTTCAAATCCCTGTTCTAATTCTTTTTTTTTCCTATAAAGATTTTTTTTTTTTTTCTGTGGCAACTGGGATTAAATGACTTGCCCAGACTCACACAGCCAGGAAGTGTTAACGTCTGAGGCTATATTTGAACTCAGGTCTTCCTCACTGTGCAGGGCTGATGCTCTATCTACTACACCAACTAGCTACCCCAAGCTTTTTAATTTTCAAAGCACATACAATAGATAGTTTTCAGCATTCAGCTACAAAACTTTGGGTTCCAGATTTTTTAATAGCTTTTTATTTTCAAGACACATACATAGATAATTTTCAACAATTATCATACCCCTGCTCTAATTCTTAATAGCTCTGTGGTCCTGGACAAGTCACAATCTCTCAGAATTTCAGTCATGTATTTGTATTACATAAGTAGTTCATGGGATAAGAGCACCTGTATAAGTCAGCAACTATTATTTCCAGCCTGCTTTTCCTGTTGTAGACCTCTCTGGAACTGATCTCCTAATTTCTCAGGTGCTTTTCTCTCTCTCTCTCCTTAGACCCAAACTCATCATATAACACTAGAAGGGAGAACAGAGATTTAGGGCTCTTAGATCCATCCCTTCTCCATCCCCTCTCCCGTTTCTGCCCCTGAAAGCAATGTTCCTAGAGAGCATTTCCCATAGTCTCTGAGCCTCTCATTTGCTTTGACGTTGGAGAAAGAAGGAAAAGGAGTGAGGGAGATTCCATGTTTGGCCCCCACACATAAGGTTGTGGATTTAGAGCTTAAGGAAAAGTCAGGTATCTAGTCTAATCCTCTCATTTTTTCTCTCAGTACTATTTTATTTTTACAAATATTTGTAGAGAGAGTTTTCTTTTTTTTTTGCCTGAGGCAATTGGGGTTACATGACTTGCCCAGAGTCCTAGGAAGTATCTGAAGACTTCAGGGCTAGTGCTCTATCCATTGCACCAACTAGCTGCCCCCTAAAGAGAGTTTTCAACATTCATTTTTGTAAGACTTTTTCTCCCTCCCTGCCTCATTTCCTCCCTCTCCAAGACAGCAAGCTGACATAGGCTAAATATCTGTAGTCCTTTTAAATCTATTTCTACATTTGTCATGTTGTGCAAGAAAAATCACAACAAAAGTGAACAAAAATCTCCAGAAAGAAAAAGCAAGCAAATAAAATTAAACTAAATTTTAAAAGGTGAAAATACAATGCCTTAATCCGCATTGAGACCCCATAGCTTTCTCTCTGGATTCAAATGGCATTTTTTGGCCTGAGTTTATTGAAATTGCCTTGAATCATCACATTGCTGAGAAGAGCCAAGTCCATCACAGTTAACCATTACATCACCTTCCAATCCCCTCATTTAACAAATGAGGAAACTGAGGCTTTGAGGTTAACGAGATAGTAAAGGGCAAAGACAAGTCTTCAACTGAAATTTACCCTCGGCGTGTCCTGCATTGCCATCTGGGGCTCTCATCTCCTCATTGCTGACTCCCCGGTCATTTTTTAGGAAATCCCACAATTGTGCTTCAAATCTGTTTCGGGTGACAATCAGGGTTAAGTGATTTGGGTAAGGTCACACAGCTAGTAAGTGTCTGAGGCTGGGTTTGCATTCAGGTCCTCTTGATTCTAGGATCAGTGGACTATGTACTGTGCCACCCAACTACCCTTCTTTAAATGCCCCTTCACTGGGGAGGTGGGGAATTTGGAACACAGGTTTTGCAAGGATGAATGTCGAAAAATTATCCATGCACATGTTTTGAAAAATAAAAGGCTTTTATTTTAAAAAAAAATGAAAGAAAACCATCAAAAAACAAAGCAAAAAAATGCCCCTTCACTGGACTCCGGGGCTCCACCTCCTGACCTTAGGTATTGTCCCCATCCTTTCTCCCTTCCAATCCCTATTTTTCAGCACTTCTCTCTCTATATATATGGCCTTAGACATTAGCTATGTGACCCTGGGCAAGTAATTAGGCCTGTCTGCCTCAGTTTCCTCATCAGTAAAATGAGCTGGAAAAGGAAATGGCAAACCATTCCATTATCTTTGTCAAGAAAACTCCAAATGGGGTCAGAGTAGCACACAATGCAGCCTTCCTCTATATGTAATTTCCTTAACGTTCTACCTTGCTTTTATATAATTTTATTATTTATATTCCCAGAGGGATTTAGTAAACAATAAATGCAATCACATGTCCCCTAATTTCTTAGTCAAAATAAGAGCTAGGGGATAGTAAAATCGGGATCTGAATATAGGCCCATTTGGTATGGGATTGGGAGATAGTCAAAGTCCCCATTCCAAAAATGTCTCCCCTATTTCACTCTTTTGGATTAAGCTACTGAGGCTAAGAAATAAATGTTTTGGGGCCGGGGAGGCGGGGGCGGGGGGGGGGGAGGAGGGAGGAAAGAGTTAACACACTAAACCATTATCTTTGTCTAACTGAAATTAAAGTCTGTTTAATTAAGCACTCACTCATCCAACCCACAGGATAGGCTTTGATGCCATAAGCTAGGGCCAGAAAGATCCAGGCCTGGGGTGTTGAAGGAAAGGGAATACAGAGCTAATGGCTGCATGAGACCCCTGAGAAAGGAGGGACCCCTGAGCAGAGATGGAGAGGCAGGGATGTTCACCTACTTGCAGGTTCTCCTGGCTTTGGCCAGCTACTAACTTCGCCCTCACCCTAAGCCCTGTGGGTGAGCCAGATGCCAGCTCCTCCACCTCCTCCCTTGAGCCCACCCCCCAGCCCGCCTCATAAGGGCGGACCTTTCCCTCCCTCCCTCCTTCATGGTGGGGGCCCGGAGGCAGAGGCTGGGCCCCGGCAGGCGGGCAGCAGTTTGTCCTCATTAAGGTCCCACCAGCCAGATGTTGCCCAGGGCGGCTCCCTGGGCCTGGAGAGCAGGACTCCAAGCTCGGATCTGCTGAGGCTGGTAGGTACCCATTCCCCTTCCCCAAGATCCCCTGGGAGAGGGGGCTCCTCCCCCAAGCAGAGCCCAGCTGAGCTCCCGGAGAGGTCCTAGTCAGCCAGGGGCCCTTCTGGCTGTCTGGAGCCCATGATTATCCTATGCTGGAAGTCACTTAAATGAGAAGTCACAGGAACAGAGTTCAAATCCCAGTTCTGTCGTTTGGAAAAATGGATTTCCCTCTTTCAGCCTCATTTTCCTCACCTGTACATTGAGGTTCAGACTCATTCCCTTCCCGGTGAAACTCCACCCTTTGGGCTGCCTTGGATGAAGATGGGGGGCAGGAAGAGGGGCTAAAGAGAGGTCACTGGGGTTGATTTGAATGGAAAGAAAAGCCTAGGGCTGGGGCTGTGATCTCCAAGGGGGCTCAGTGGCTTTCCCTCCCTTCTCCAGAGCGGAGGGCAATGTACCCTAACGGGACATCAGGTCCCTGTTTTGCGGAACCCCTTTGGGGGAAAGCTTGGGGCAAAGGTAGAATGGGGGTAAGGGTAGAAACTGCTGGATGGCCGAGTAGACAAGGAAAAAAAAGGGTGGGAGCTCTGGGAGGGGACTGAGCTAAATTTGTCTGGGACAGGGAAGGGCACAAGGCAGTCCCCAGACCTCGGGCTCTCCCTGACCTGAGGAGAAGGCAGGGGAACCCCGAACTGTGTCTGTGAGACTGAGTCCTGCAGGGGAGAAGGGAGAGAAATGGACTGGGGCGAGGGGGGGGGGAAGGAAAAGGGAGGGGACCCTTTTAAAAAGGAAATGAGTCTAGAAAGTCTAGTTTTATTGACTCTGTTCCCAGCAACGCCGCTGTCGTCCTATTGACAGAAGCTGTGAACTCAGTCTGGGCAGAGCTGGGATGACAAGGTCCCTGCTTTCCCAGATGAGGTCAGCCTGGCTAGGGCACCTAAGGAAGCTCAAAAGATGGACTCAGGGAGAAGGGGGAGGAACAGAGGGAGGCGTCCATGGAGAACTGAGACCCAGAGCCGCTCTCCTCCCTGCACCTGCCCCAGATGGGGATGCGGGCCAGGTCCCCACTGCCACCCGGCTTCTCCTCCCAGGAACCTCATGGCCACCGCCCTTCCCTGTGCCCCTTGGGCCCCGCTTGCCCAGGGACTGCCCTGTGCTGTTGCTAGCACATTGTGGAGACGGGTTTATGGGCTGGAAGTCCTACCCGGAGGCTGCTCAATGATCTGTGACACAGCAGGAGTGTGGGGAGTATCTAGGGGCAATGCCCATCCTCGAGCTCCTGGCTCAGAAGTGAGGGCCATGGGCAGGAAGGTTATAGACAAAGCGGCTTGGGGCCCAGCCCTCCCACAGTGTGCCAGGCCTGATCTGCCGCCCCTTCCTCCTCCCTAGGGATCACAGCCACTGCCCCAGAGGACCTGGGGCGCCACCATGGCATCTAACAGCACAGGGGAGAGCCCGGGCCCCCTGCCCCAGGCTGGGCTTTGGCTCTCCCTCACCCTGGCAGGCCTTATCGTCGGTGCCAACGTGCTCCTGGCGGTGGGAATCGCCCGAGACCGCCGCCTCCGGAGGCCTCCTGCTGGCTGCTTCTTCCTAAGCCTACTTATGGCTGGACTGCTCACGGGGCTGGCCCTACCCACGCTGCCTGTGCTGTGGGCTCGGAGGAAACATGGCTACTGGCCCTGCCTGCTCCTCCACCTGGCCCCCAACTTCTCCTTCCTCTCTCTGCTCGCCAACCTCCTCCTGGTGCACAGCGATCGCTACCTGGCCATCCTGAGGCCCCTCCACCCACCCCGAGGAACCCGCTGTGCACTGGTGGCAGCCTGGGCAGCCCCCCTGCTCTTTGCCAGCCTGCCTGCATTGGGCTGGAATCACTGGGCACCTGGTGCCAATTGCACATCACAGGCCATCTTCCCCGCCCCTTACCTCTACCTTGAGGTTTACGGTCTCCTGTTGCCCTCTGTGGCAACTGCTGCTCTCCTCTCTGCCCGGGTGCTGGCCACTGCCCGGCACCAGCTCCGAGACATCTGCCGCCTGGAGAGGGCAGTGTGCCGCAGTGCCCCTTCACAGTTGGCCCGGACACTGGCCTGGCGCCAGGCACGGGCACAGGCAGGTGCCACGCTCCTGTTTGGCCTGTGCTGGGGCCCATACGTCACTGCCCTGCTCCTCTCAGTGCTGGCATTTGAGCATCGGCCCCCCCTGGGGCCTGGCACCCTCTTGGCACTCAACTCTTTGGGAAGTGCCAGCGCTGCCCTTGTTCCTGTGGCCATGGGGCTCGGGGACCGGAGGTACACAGCCCCTTGGAGGGCAGCAGCACTGAGATCCTGGGGAGCCCTCCGGAGAACAGCCGGCTGCCCCAGAGCTCCAGGCCAGGGTGGCAGCCCACGCAGGGCCAGTGCCTGAACACGGGGCTCTGCTTCTCTAGTGTATAACCCCCAGGGGCTGTCTCCCCACTGACCCCCACATCTGACCCCCAGTCCACAGCCGCCTAGACAAGTGCATCTGTCCCAGCCCACAACAGTCTGGCCTGCCCCAGGGCCTGGGGGAAGACTCTCATGGCAATAAGAGACCACCCCTCAGAAGAGAGTCCCACGCTGCTCCCAGTGGGTGATACAGGGAAAGAGGGCTCTGGGGACCCCCAGGGGGGCCTCGGTCCCACCCCTACCCATCCCTCAGCGTCCCTTCTCCCTCCCCCTCAACTTTCAGTATACCAGGACTCTGGGAATCATATTTTATTTACATTTTTTAAAACCTCTATAATCATAAGCCCCTTCCTTCACCCTTCAGCCCCCGCATCTTGAGGTCCTAGAGGGCCTGGGAGGGAGGGGAGGAGAAAAGGAAAAAGCTTCTCAGGAGCTGCTCCTCATCTCCCACAATCCCCAAGTGAAACGGAGCCCCAAAACACCGCAGGTGAAAGGTGAGAACAGCAGAGCTAAACTTCCCTCTGGAAGGTCAACCCGAGGGAGAGGAGGGCAGTGTCAATGTGGAGAATGGCGGGGGGGAGGGGGAGGGCGGCAGCCTCCCTGGCAGCCCCTGGGTGGGGGGAGCCAGCCCCCCTCCATCTCCCCTCTCCCTATAAAACAAGAGCCCAGAGCAGGGATGGCAGTAGCACTAACGGTCAGGTCTCTGGACGCAGAACACTTTGGCTTTGTGGTCTCCAGATGTGGTCACTACCAGGGAGGCATCTCTGCAGAGAAAGCCCGAAGGAGCAGTGAGGGTTCGGAAGGGCCACGGGCTTTGGCAGCCTGGCTCCTGCCCCCTCTCAAGTTCCCTTGGCTCCCCTCCAGTGCCAATCTCTAGGAAAAGCCTTCCAGGGCCCCTGAATGCTGCGACCATCTCTGTGGGCCCCACCCCACCCCGGGAGCTCGTGGGCACCCTGGTTGCATGCTGGATTCTCCATCAGACCGTGAGCTCCTTTCTCAGTATCCCCGGTGCTCAGCACAGGAATAGCAGGAGCTTAATAAACACCAATTACTGACTGTCCTCGTCAGGACCCAGGGATCCCACCCCCCCCAGGGGTCCCATCACTCCTCCTCTCCCTATGTCCACTCACTTGCTGAGGGCAAAGTCAAGGATCTCAGCTGTGTGGCCCCGGTAGTCACTGAGCAAGCGGCCTGTCCGCGCGTCCCAGAGCCGGACGGCTCCATCGAGGCTGCAGGTGTACACCACGGCCGCCCCCTCCTCCCAGAGCAGCTGCACAATGCCCGACTGCGGAAGAGAGCGCAGGGCCCTGAGACACCCTTCCCTTCTCTCTCCAAGGGAAGAGCGAGGACCAAAGCGCAGGAGGGAGGGGGATGCCACTAAGTGTAAGCCGCCGGGCCGCATGGCCGCCCTACCTGGTGCTGGCACCGGTGTCTCAGACTCTGTGTCGACAGGTCGTAGATAGCCAAGGTCCCATCCAGGTAGCCAACGGCGGCCAGTGGCATCCTGGGGCAGGAGCAGTATCAGACAGCATGGCCACCGCTGTGTCCCCTGCTGCCCCCCTACCCTCTGCTCTGCACCCCCAAGTCTGCCACCACTGCCTCCCCTTCAATCTGAGATGCTTCTAGCCCGGCCCCTCCCACTCACACATTGCAAAAGCCCAAGGATTCCACAGAGTTGGATTCACTTTCTTCGTCCTCCCCCGGGTTTGGCTGTGGGCCCACAGCATCCGGTCTGAAGACACCCACCACCTGGGGAGAGGGAGGGTGCCATGGCCAGTCACAGAGGCAGGAGTCCACAAGCTGGGCCTCAGGGCACTCACGGGCCCTCCCGGCTCTGGCATCTGATGTTCCCCGGGTCTGCGTGGGGATCCAGCCCTGGGAAGGCAGACTGGGGAGGGCTTGGCCAGGGGGCAGCCGGCACGGACCTTTAGGCTGCGTGGCCACGAGCCTGCCCCACTCACCTTGCCGGTGGCTGCACTGACCAGCTTGGCCTGACAGTCCACAGAACCAGTGAGGATCAGGCTCCCGTCCAGGTTGGTGGCCACACACGTCAGGGGGCCCTGGTGACCTTCAGCTCCTGAGGCACAGAGAGGGAGAGGCGCCATGAGGCTGGGCCCGCCCCCTCCGCCCCCTCCACTCATCCTCACAGCACAGTACCTTTGAGCACATGGACGGGGCTGCCCTGCTTCAGGTCCCAGATGCGGACAGTGCCATCTTCGTAACCAACCACGGCTTTCCTCCCTGGGGCCCCGGAGATAGAACCAAGAGAGAGTGAGAGGGAGGCTCAGGCCAGACGAGGCCCCCCGCAGGGAGCGAGGCCGGGGAGCACTTCCTGAGACCTGCTAAGTTACTAGTGAACAAACCGAAACATGAAGAAGGCAGGCCCTGCCCGTCCGCGCAGCCAGGTGGGGAGGAAGCTCACAAACAGACAAGCTGGGACTTAGGCCGGGTCTCGGGTCCCAAAACCAGAACAACCAAGCCCTGGAAGGTGTCAGAGGGGCCTGCTCTCCCAAGCCCCAACAAAGGGCCGCCTGAGGTGGGGGGGTCATGGTGCCTCCTTCGACCTGACCCAGCCCCAACCCCGCCGCTGTCATCCTCAGACCCCTGGCCGTGGGAGGACTCTCACCATCAGGGAGGACTCGGCCACAGGTGGCAGGGCAGTTGGGCCCCTGGAAGGTCTTGCAGTCACCACTGGGGACCTTCCACATCCAGGTATTACCATCGGCTGTGCCTGCCAGGAGCACGGGTGCCCGAGGGTGCCACTCCATCCACTGGGTGGGCCAGAAAAGGAGGGAGAGCAGTTAGCCAGAAAGGCCCCCTCAGGGAGGTGCACTCATGCACCAGACCCCCCCCTTATTTTCAGCTTCAAGGACATCCCTGACAGGAGCGTTTGTTTGGGGCAGGGAGATGTGGTCGGCGCAGCAGAGCCCAGACTGCGAGTCCCCCAGCGTCCTCACCTCCAGGTCCCCCACTTCAAAGGACCAAACCTCCTCCTTGGTGTCCACCTGCCACACTTTGAGTAGGCCGCTCATGTCCCCGGTAGCCACCAGGGCAGAGTCGTGGCTGAAGCCAGCGCAGGTCACAGAGTCCTTATGGCCTGGGGGGAGGGGGCCAGAAGCTGGTAACCAGGTCCCACAGAGCGGTTGATAGGGACGCAGACCCAGACCCTGCCCCCTGGGGTTGGCGTTACCGGGTAGCAGGCAGAGAAACTGAGGAAGGGGTCACCGTCCTGTCTCAAAGGCAGGCTTACAAGTCCTCTTCCAGCCCCCCCAATATAACAGGACCCAGCCCAGCCTGGGCTCAGGCTTTAGCCCCACTGGCCTCTCTGCCCTAGTCCGGGCCCTCACCAGGACACTCTAGGAGCAGCTCCCCGTCGCTGAGCCGCCACACAAAAGCTTTGTCGTCCTCGCCCCCAGTCACCGCCAGCGTGTTAGTCTTGGGGTCCAGGCTCACACAAAACACAGAGGCTGCTCCGAGAGACAGACGCCCCAGAAGTGCAGAGGAGGCCCCCAATGCACCCCCGCAGCAGAGACCCTGAGCCAAGAGGGAGAGGTTCCCCATCCCCCAGCAGGGATCCCCCCATTCTGACCCCAGGATGGCACCCCACCCACACAGACCCTCAGCCACGGCAGAGGGGGTCCCCCTCAGTAGAGACCCTGAGCCATGTGGGAGGGGTTCCCCCCATTCTGCACTCCACCCGCACAGATCCTCAGCCACAGGAGAAGGGGTCCTCCTCAGCAGGGACCCTGAGCCACGAGGCGGGGAGGGAATCCCCAGGCCAGGACGCCACAGGGGGCCGAGTGCTACCTGAGTGATGGGCAAAAGTGACCTCGCTGTCATCCGGGCTCTCCATGCCGCCGACCACGCCCTCGTCCACCTCGTCCCCCCAAGCCTCGTCGGCCCCCTCCTCTTCTTGCTCCTCGTCTTCCTCGAAGTCCACCTCATCCATCTCTTGGGCTAGGTCATCTGCTTTGGGACAGGCATGCTGAGACCACCTATCTCCCTTTCCCCGGGGGGGCTGGGGAGCTCGGGGGAGTTGGGGAGGGGGGTGAGCAGGGTCGGTTTGGGGGAGAAACGTGGATTTAATGGAGATAAAGGCAGAAAATGCTAAAGAGGATTGGAATTAGTAGAAAGGGTAGAATGTTTAAGGGGTACAGAATAGGGGGGTTAAAGTTCAAAGGTCGTCAGGTGAAAGGTTAACCCACGATACCGGGAGATGCAAATGAAATGAAAGGGAGTGAAAACATGGAGGGGGGAGAGGGGGTCGGATGTCCCCAGGATGGGGGTCATCACATCATGTTAGGAGAGAGAGGTTGGGGGGCCAGGGTGAGGTCAAGGGTCAAAGGTCAAGGATCAGGTCCTTGCCCGCTCCATCACAGGGCCCCCGCTCTCACCCGGGTCCGGAGGGCCGGAACCCAGCTCCACCACCTCGATGATTTCCTCGTCGCCATGGAAGTGCAGGGACTCCGGGGAGGCCGCCCCGTCCTCGGGTCCGGGATCGGGATCGGGCTCCATGAGGCTCAAGGAAGCCGGTCTAGTAGCCGGGGCCCAGACACCTCAGGAGCCACGGCCGCGCGACGACACCTACCACGGTCCGGCCGAGATGGGGCAGGAGGTGGTCCTTTGACGCGAAACGACGCTGGCCTCGCCAATCGCAAAGGGGCCCGGCCGACGAGCAGCCAATCAAAAGAGCGGTTGGCCGACGGCGCGGGGGTGAAAGGGCAGGATGGAAGGGTTCGAGAGCCAGCTCCGCCCCCGCACGGCCACAACTTCGCCTGCGTACCGCAAGAGCTTGTGGGAAGGATAGTTTTCACGAGGTTGCCGCGCGGGATTCTGAGAGATGTAGTCTTCCCTTCCCTTGGCTGGGCGGAGCAGAGGGCGAGGATCCCGCGTAATTCGCTTCGCCGCCGCGCTCGAACCTGAACTACAACTTCCAGCAGGCAATGGGGCGGAGCTTGGTGACCTGGAACATGGCGGCGACGGTTGTGGCTGCGCTGAAGAATCCGGGGCTGAGAGGTGCACTAGGGCGCCGGGGTAAGAGGCGGGGCCCAGAGGCCAGAGACCCGGACATTCTTCTCCTTCCCTGGCTAAGAGGCGATCGTTCCTTTTCCCTTTCCACCCCGCCGCCCTTCGGGCTCATGGGGTCTGGACCAATCGCTTCTCCAGGAATCATTCCAGCCTTGCCTCTGTCTCCGAGCTCGCCACGCTCGCTCCTCCCTCCTTCCCCTAGAGTCATGAGATCGGGGGCAAGCGTTTATCTCCGAGCGCTCCAACCTCCCTTCAGCGCCCTCCTCTCCTAAGCCCGGGAGTCAGGGATCCGCGTTATCTAAGGTTTATTCTAACTACGCCCCTGTCCCCGAGCGCTTTCCCCTCGTTCCCCCAGGATTATAAGGCCATGCTCCTGTCTCCAAGTGCCCTCCCCTCGAGCCCCCTCCCCCCCCATCATTAGCTCAGGGTCAAACTCTTGTCCAGCAGTCATTCTAGCCATGCCTCTGTCTCAGAGCTCCCTTCTCGCCGTCTCCCCCCCCCCAAAAAAAAGGTTCGGTCCCAATGGCGGTCAGTCTGCAGGACACCCTATTTGCTCGTGCTCCTGGAGCCCCCCTGCCATCGGGCCCCCCCAGCCTGGCTCCAGTGGTCTCAGGGTCCCCTCACTCTGCAGGGATTCTCCGGGGAGCCTGTGCCAGCGGGGCCCAGCTCCAGCAGCGCCTGGGCCCCCTGCAGTCCAAGCCTGAGCCCGGACCCTGGCCTCCGGGCGTGGAGTACATCCCCAAGAAGAAGGCTAAGAACCCTATGATGGCCGTAGGGCTGGCGTGGTGAGTCCTAGCTGGGTCCCAGGAGCCACACTGGGGAGGGGGGTCTGCCCTCTGGGACAGGGCCTTGCTCTTGTAGGGTGGTGCCCAGCAGAACTCCAATTAGAAAGCACTTTCCAGGCATTTTTAAATGATTTTATTTTTCCCGCTGACAGAAATCTGTCTTTGCCCTGTGACAAACGTGTAGTTGGGCAAAGTCAGCTTCTGCCCCGGCCGCGTCCATGGGTGCCCAGCTCTGTCCCCAGCGTGTGTCCACAAGGGCTTTTACGCCCGTTTTGCCCCTGATCCTGGGGGGGCTGAGTCGGCCGGCGGGCCGTTCTCAGCGGCATCAGTGATGGGAGGGGCGCTCCCTCCACGGACATCCTGGGCCAGGCGCAAGCTGACTTCTGGCATGGTGGGGGCTGCAGCTTGGCCCTGCTGAACCCCTCCCTCCCATTCCCAGGGCCATTGGCTTTCCCTGTGGGATCCTCCTCTTCCTCTTCGTTAAGCGAGAAGTGGACAAAAGCCGTGTGAAGCAGATGAAGGCCCTGTACAACATGCGGACTGCCAACCGAGGCGACTATGAGAGGCAGAGGTTCAAGTCCTCGGCCCCCGAGGCCTTCACACCGCCCGCCAGGGCGGAAACTGGGGCCGGGGTGCAGTCCTGAGATGGGGCCTGGACCTCCGGCCTGGACTCCACAAAGTGAGAACTGAGGAACTGGTGAAGCCTGTGGCATCTCCTGATCCCGGGGGGCATCTGGCACCGGCCAGGCCCCGCCCCGGAGGTGCGCAGGCAGCCAATAAAGTTAGTATTTGCCCTGAAAAAGAGCCCGGAGCCTGGCATGGGGGGGGGAAAAGGGGGAGCAGGGCTGATGGTCCAGCTGGGGAGACCAGGGTTACCTGAGCTCACTCCTGGAATGAAGGCCTTGGAAACCCTCAATGCTCGACTAATGCACCCTTGGTAATGAGGCCTATTAGAGCATCCATTGTAGAGGTAGAAGGCCCCTAGGCCTGCCCTTAATTCTACAGATGGGGAAACTGAGGCACACAAGTCCCAAGGAGCAAGGACTGGATTCAGAAGCATTGACCCTCTGACCTCACCTGTGCTCTTTCTATACCATACGTAATAAGGCATTTTTCTCAGCAGTTTCACATCCCTCATAACAGAAGCATTAGGAGGCAGAATAACCAGTCAGGGTCCTGACTGGTTCCTCACTAGCTGTGTAACCTTGGACAAGTCAAGACCTCTCTGAGCTGTTCCCCATTACAAGATGAGCAGGGCGTGGGAGGAAGCTGCCTGCACTCTCTCCCTGCCCCCCACCTCTAGGTCCCTCCCAGTTCTCATCTTTGTGTCCTTGGGCCTGTCCCAGAGCACCCAAGGCCAGTGCAGGGTGAGAGGACAAAAGGAGAGTCCAGGGACTCCAGCTTTTCTCAAGAAGCTACCCATTCTCGTGGAAATGAGGGGCTTTTAAGTGCAGTTATCCTGAAAGCAATGAGAGAGCAGGGCCTAGAGTCTGGAAGTCAGGTGGCCCTGGTCAAGTCACTTTATCCTGTTTGCCTCAGTTTCCTGATCTGTAAAATGAGCTGGAGAAGGAAATGGTAAGCCACTCCAATATCTGATCACAGAGTCACACAGGACTGAGACAGAATAATAGAGAGCCTGAGATCTGAGTAAGGGGATGACCAGGTCAGATGTGCTCTTTAGGATCATCAGTTAAGCAGCTGGATAGTGGGAGGGAAGGGACTGAAGTGACCAAGCTGGCTTGTAACTTGGAGTGGCAGCTCCCCTCCCTCTCCCACAGAAAGCTGGAAGCAGACCCTTAGTTTCTAACATAGAATTTTATTATATTTCCCATTATAACTCTGTGTAGTGCTCAAAACTCCAGAAAGGTTGTATACAGAAGCCCTTTTTTGACCCTTGAGCTGGGCCTAAGTCAAGAACACTGTTCCTCGAGTCCCTGTCTCTTTCATAAGGCACTTGGTGTTAAAAGTTTAGCCTGTAGCTTCCTGCTCCTAGAGAAGGGAAGGGAGGTCCTGATAGGGGGTACAGCAAGAGGGGCCATATCCCAACAAGTATCCCAGAACTGAAGGATGAGATGAAAAACACCCAGGTTCTAGCAGTAGCTCTTCCACTCTTGTGAGAAACTGTTTTACCTCTAGACCTCAGTTCTTTCATCTATGCAACAGAGGGCTGACCCGAGAAGAATCTTTTTTATTATGAAATTCTGTGAGAAGAGGTCCAAGGCAAAAACTCCTGGGATGCTCTGGGTAAAAAACAGGTTAAATAGCAGCAGAGACATGGAGCCCAGAGAACGGACTGCAGAACATCTAGTCCCAGCTCTGTATCCCTGCTGGCCCACACCTGGCCTGCCTTTTGAGTCACTGGCCCCACTTCAGGAACCCTAACGAGATATCACAAGTGGGGGAGGGATGGTCCACCTCTCCAGCTGTCGGCCTATTCCTACACATCCCTTTGCTGCAAGTCTAGGAGGCCAGAGATGAAAATCAGAGAGACTCCCCTCACTGCCATTGGCCAGACACCCATATGGAACAAGTCCAGGCTGGGGGTGGTGGGAAAGAGCCAGATGCAGATGGGTGGAGACTGAGGTTTGCCCTTTGGCCGTGGGCAGAGGTCAGGACAAGGGCTGAGCACTGGTATATATTGTGCCCAACTTCCAATAAACAATATATACACATCACCAGTCATGTCTGTATGAAAGGGGAGGACTGAGAAGACAGGATTTGGAGCTTTGTGCAAGACAGAGAGCAGGCCCTGGAGAAGATGCCGAGGAGGAGGGACGTTAGAGACAGCAGCTAAGTAGGGAATCCCCCGAAAAGAAGGCTCATCACCGGCCCTCGAAATCATCCGCGCACCTTGTTTTCCTTTAGATACAGACAAAATGTCCTCATCACAGATCCCTGACAAGGGCAGTCACGACAGAAGAAATCCTGTATCCAGCCTTGGACCAGTAAGAAGTCACTCCCTGACTTCCCCAGTCCAGCGTGTCCTCCCACAGACGAGCTCCAGACAAGACTGCTCCCCCAGATCTCACAAGCCAAAGTGAAACCTTTCCTGGGGGAGTTATGGAGAGAAAGGGGGTGTGGCAATGCCTGGCCAACCCAGAAAGAAAGGAAAGGAGCTGGGGAGGAAGGGGGGCCCCTTTAATTGTGATCCCCCAGAAGCTGCAGCACGAAGGTGAAGATGTAGACGATGTCTGTGTAGATTTGCAGGGCACCTGTGATGTATTCCTCTGGACTGATGGTGTGCTTCCTGTTTCCCAAGACCAGCTGTGTGTCATAGGCCAAAAACTGCAGGGAGGAGAACAATAATGAGGACTCCCTCGTCTCTCCCATGACTCCTGCCCCTAAGGACAGGGAGCTTCTTCCCCCAGTCACCAGTGTCCACTATGTGCCAGGCACAGAACCAGGTGCTGGAGATAGATGAAAAACAAAACAGCCTTTTCCTTGAAAGAACTATACATTCTGTAAGGGAAACATGAGAGCAAATAGGAAATGACTCCAAAGTAATGAAGCCAGGGGATGAGGAGAGGCTGCAGGGAGGGGTGGTGTCCGAAGGGAGCCTCAGAAGGGCGCTGAGACAGAGAGGAAATGAGTTCTTGGAGTCGGGGAGGAGGGGGCTGTGAACAGTAACCAGGGCCCAGGGGACTGGGGGCAGAAATGGAGGGCCACTCACCAGAGTAAAAGCAATAGCCCCAAGCGCTGCATACAGCATGTGGAGCCAGTATATCTGTGGAAGCAAAGGGTAAGAGTTAGAGTGAGAGGTGGGGGTCACAGAGCCATCTCTTCTCTCCCCCACCCCAGACAATGGGGAGAAGGCTGGCTTTGTATCTTTGAGGGGATGTTTCATCCATTTTATGCAGACCCTGTGATGGAGAACTAAGGAAGGGTCAAGATCCAAGAGCTGTAGACCTTATTAATGCTAGACTTTCCAGCTTGGATCACCAATGCTAGGGATAGGACAATAAAGATGAAAACCTAGAAGCCATCCCATGATGGATTTACTTACACTGACTTTAATGGTTGGTTTTAAGATTGTGAACCTAAGATCCAAGCCTATTTGCCAAATTAGGAGAAGGGAAATCAGTGGCTGCAGGTATCCAGGCCAAGGTGCTGGCTGGGGAGGGAAGGGCTGCTGCCTTTTACTTCCCCCCCCAAACAGATGGGAGCATCCCTCTACCTCAGGAAGGAATCAAAAAGCAGTCTCCCTATTGGACCCCCCCTTCTAGCACTCGACAGAGAATGGTAGGTCAGGAGACCAGGCACAAAACCTCAACTTCTCCCTAACTTGGGAGATATGTCTTTTTTGGGTCATTCCAAACCCAGTCTATGGTGAAACCTGTCTCATTTCCCTAATCTCTCTTCTTAAAGTCCTGTTTCTCAAGGTGCCCTTCCTCCCATAGGCCCCATGCCCTCAGGTAATATGGTAGCTTAAGGTTTCCCCAACCCAAGCCTGACCTCCCAAAGCTCTGGTCCTCTTTCCCAGTCTCACTACAAACCTCATCTCAGCTAACTTAGAAAGCTCTAATCCAAATTATTTCCCACTACGACATTACTGATAAATTTAATTTCCCTTTTGTTGTGTTTTTTAAAACAAGATGCTGTCAAAAAATAAAAATTAAAAAACAAAACAAAACAAGATGCTATCTTAAATCCAAAGGAATAAACCACTAATTATATCTTTTAAGAAAGTTATGATCGAGTTCAAATCTGGTCTCAGACACTTAACATTCCCTAGCTGTGTGACCCTGGGCAAGTCACTTAACCCCAATTGCCTCAGCGAAAAAGGAAAAAAAAAAAAAGAAAGTATGATCGGTGAAGGAGAAAGAAACTATGATCAGTGATGAAGGCTTGGGTGGAGGTTTGCCTAATTAAAACTTCCAGATTTTAAAAAACGGATTATTTTTAATATTCTTATTTTTAAAAATTTTGACTTCTGAATTCTCTTCTTCCAGTTCCTCCCCAACCTATGGAGAAGGCAAACTACATACATATATTTATCAACTATACAAATCTGGAAATCCAGATTATAACATCTGAAATTCACAACAAATAGGCAAGAATTTATGGCACTCTACCCATGCTTAAGGTCTGTTTTGGAGCCCAGAAATCCTCAGCTCTAAGAAAAGGAAGAGTATCCACTCACATATTTGAAAGCCAACACAATAGCAGTGATAATCCCAGTCACAGTCAACACAATCCCAAGAACACAGAAGAGTCCTGCACAAGATGTGAAGTCCACCTGCCAAAGGAAGGAGAAAAAGGGGGCTGTCAGGAATTCACAGGAATACTTCCTCAGCCTTCATATCTGCACCAGATGAAAAATGTCAGTAAACTATAGGGAAGGAGGACCATTTTCATGAAGAAAAGCTTACTTGAAGCTTTGAATGGTTGGGTTTGCAAATCTTAAGACAGAAATAGGATCCCCTTGTATCCCCAGTCCTTAACTGTCTCCAACCTCTGGGGCCTGGGAGAAGGGATTGAACATGTTCAAGTAAAGGTGCATCTTGGAGCCTGAGACTTGAATGCTCTCACCTTGGTCTGGAAGCAGAATATGGTGACAGCAATGGTGACGATGGCAGTGATAATCATGGCCAAGAGGACTGCTTTCGTGCTATACATACTGTGGAGAGAGAAAGAGATGACTGATTGAAAGACTGATCCACCCACGTAAATCATTCCCAGTCCATAAGGCCAGTGTGAAAAAAATTCAACAAAAATGGAGGAAATGTTATCCTCCCTATTTAAGTGAAAGAGTGAGAAAAGGCCAGAGGTATTTAGGGAGCTAGGCACTATTCTCTGCAGCCTAGGAGTGGGTTATGAGCTGAGATCCTTAAATAGAGGAATGCCTTAATAAAACTTCCAGATTTTAAAAAATAGATTATTTTTAACATTCCCTTTTTAATTTATTTTTTTAGTTCTGAATTTTCTTCCCCGAGTTCTTCTCCCAGCCATGGAGAAGGCAATCAATATATCAACTGTATAAACTTCCAGATTATAACATCTGAAATTCACAACAAACAGGCAAGTCTTTACTGTACTCCACTCATATCTAAGGCCTGTTCTAGAACACAGAAATCCTAATATTCCCAACCCCCCACCTCCAACTATACACCTCTCAAGGGTAATAGGTTGGGGCTATTGCTCAAACATACATACCTGGCTATGCAGCCAGTCATGAAGCTCATCGCTAGGGTCTAAAAAAAAAAAACAAAACCAAAATAACTAAGACATGAGATATAAATAGAAAAATGACCTCCAGAACATCAAAGCCAAGTAATCATCAGGTAATACAAGAAAAGACAGCCAATGCAATCAAAAGAACTAGGCCTGCAGCCAAAAATATATCCAACAAAATTATCCATAACATTGAATGGAAAAAAAAAATGGCATTCATTAATGAACTTTTATATTTTCAGGACTTTGTTTCAACCAAACCTGAACTTAATAGAAAATTTAAATTTAACATATCAATCAATTATGTGTTGTGCATGGAAATATATACTATATGTTTAAAATTGACATCAGTAATCGGGTAATTTGAAAGAAACATTGGGACAGAGTTGAGTATGATTTAATTCTAAAAAGCAAAACTGTCTAGCAAAAGGTAAAAAGCGTAATTATAGGAATTATATGAATAATAGGAATGGGATTTGGAGGAAGAACCAATAAAGAGGCATTAGAGGGGAGAGGAAGGCTCATAGTTCTGAAAGCCTACTCACATCAGGAATAGGTTAAATAGGGAACACTGTGTGTGTGTGTGTGTCTATACACACACACATACCATGAAGGGTATAGCACCCTTCAAAATCTATAAAGAAATAAGGAGGGAGGGAATAGTATAAAGTGAGGTACAGAAGGATGGATAGATTTATGACATTGGAACAAGGTATATCAATGGGCAAGGATAAGGTGGGGATATGTAGAGTAATGGTAGTGTGACAAGGTGTATAAATTAATAGAAAGGGATAAAAGTAGCATAGGATAAGGTGGGGTATAGAAGAATGTTTAGATTAATTAGAGGGGAATAAGACATTTCTGTCTTTTACTATTCTGTTTTTTCTTATTTTGTATTCAATTCAGTAAAAAGTTTTTTTTTAAAAAAAAGAGATAGCCAATGAAAAAAAAATTTTCTTAACATTAAAAAAAAAAAAGACAAGAAAGGCAGTAGCAAATACAAGAGATCCTCTTCAAAGCACCTCTCTCACTGAACACTGCCCAGAAGTCAACCTTTCCCCTTCATCTTCTTGCCCAGTCCTCCTAGTCTCCCTTTCCCATCCCATTCCATTCCTCTAGACTCACAAAGATGGTCAACAAGATGAAGTTCCATGGGAAGCGGCGCCTGGAATATAAAAGGAAAAGGATCAGGAATCAAGAGTGAGCTTCCCCAACAAAAGCACATGTTCCATAGTCCATGGGGAAAAAACCTCAGGTGGGGTCAATGTTCATTTTTGGTACCTGATTTTCTGTTCATCAGCCTCTACCTTTCTATCTTGGGGCCCTTTCTACTCTAGAGATCCTACCTTCTGCTACCCTTATCTTCCTCCATCCTACTCCCCCACTCCCATCACCACACATACTACACTTTCCCCAAACCCTCCGGACTCACCTGGGTCCCTGGCAGCAGACAAGGGTCAGGTATGTGGCCAGGAAGACAGCGCTACAGGAAAAGGAGAATAGCAGTTTTTTTCCCATCTTGTGATTTTCTAATCCCTCTCCAGCCCACTCTTCCAAGACAATGGGTTAGCCCTCATTAGTCCCAGGGGCTGAGATGCAGGAAGCCGTTTGGAAAATGAGGAGTTGTTTGTGGGAAGATAGTGGCCCCAGGAATGAGACTGACAAATGGAAAATTTGTCAAAACCTCTCGTGGGGGTGAGAGAAGAAGGGCTGGCACAGTGATATATGCTTAGAAGACTGTTCACTGAACACTCTATCAGCTCTTTTTCCTTAAAGACAGAGTGGTCACATATTCCCATCTACCTGCAGAACTAAAAAGCAACAACAACTTTATAAGGCCACCCATGACTAAGCTAGGTGATGATGGATAAGAAAATCCCATAAAGGGACACACCAGTAGACTGAGAGTGGAAGTCATACTATCTTGCCCCCTGGATTTTCTTCCTTCCACTCTGTGATCTTAAGCCTAGGAAAGAAGACATACTCACTAGGAAGCATAGTAGACAGCCACATTCCTCTTCACAAAAGCACGAACAGGATCCCTGAGTGATGAGGGAAGGGGAAAGAAAGAACCAGGAGGAAAGTCAGCCCAGCTGTGTCTGGACAATGTGCCAAAGGCAACCATGTCCCCCATGGCACTCCTCACCAAGTCCCCAATGCTTGGTCATTCTCAGATACTTCTTGAAAGAATCTGACACCCTCCTCAGGAAAGAACCTGCCTCCTCTTCCCAATAAAGGGCCTACTCAAGTCCAGAATCCCCCCAAATCTGAGAACTTCCCCTATGGCCTCCTCACCAAGTCCCAATGCTCAGTCATTCTCAAATTCTTCTTGAAAGAATCTGCCTCCCTCCCCAATAAAGGGCCTACTCAAGTCCAGGATCCCCAGAAACTTGAGAACTGGGAAATGAGGGTAAGAAAATAAGCCTCAGAGACTCACGAAAAGGTGAAAATAGCAATGATGGCCACAGTGATGAGCAACTGTAATGAGATGATGGCATAAACCTGAAACATGGAACAAAAGTGAGATGGTTATTCCCTCTCTCTCCAAGGAGCAGAAAACCTTTCCTAGTACATAGTTTTTATCCTGAAGAACATGCTACGAAAA
The DNA here is from genome assembly GCA_023553655.1 of Myrmecobius fasciatus. Taxonomy (NCBI): domain Eukaryota; kingdom Metazoa; phylum Chordata; class Mammalia; order Dasyuromorphia; family Myrmecobiidae; genus Myrmecobius; species Myrmecobius fasciatus. Next base: position 24,365 of record JAJPUD010002880.1, read on the forward strand.
AGACTAAAAACAGGTCAGCAGAGGCCAAAAAATGTTTTCTAAATGTCCCAAGGACCGAAGGATGAAAATAAGAGGAATGGCAGACAGAGCCTGGGGGAGAGAGAACAGGAATCCTGGTGCAGCCAGACATTAAATTACATGCAATAAGGAGGTAGCTGATGCAAATGAGCAGGAATAAGGAGCTCCTCCCTTGGGCCTATGGGGACCTTGATCCTCCAGGCCTACAAAGAGTAAATAGAAATGTCTACTCCTACCTCCTGTTCCTTACCTTCTGGATAAAGCGGTGTCGGACCTTCTTGTCCTCCCAATCTCCAGTCCCAAAACTGTCACTTGCTGCACGTTCCTCCCCGCCATAGACTTCAGATCTGCCTGTAGGGACAGCCCCTCAATTATCCAGTGGTGAACACATGCTCTCAGATTACAGACCCAGCCCGACACCCATTCCTATTAAAAACACTAGAGAGTTTAGGAATAAATGGAGCTTTTCTTAAAATGATCAATAGATGTATTTAAAACCATCAGCAAGCATCATATATAATGGAGATAAACCAGAACCATTTCTAATAAGATCAGGAGTGAAATAAGACTGCCCACTATCACCATTACTATTCAATATTATATTAGAAATGTGAGCTTTGGCAATAAGGGAAGAAAAAGAAATTAAAGGAATTAAAGGTAATGAGGAAATCAAATTATCACTCTTTGCAGATGATATGATGGTATACTAGAAACAATTCAGATTACAAACCCCCAACTACTTACCCTTGGTTCTCTGCAGCACACAACCTTCTCCAGCCCAATTAAAAGTCCCTTCAACATCTGGACATTTCCCATTCAGCTCTATCACTTCAGAAATCTTCATTAAATACTAAACAAAAAGTGCTGCTAAGTAGGCTAAGGAAGGCTCCAGTGCCAAGTAATTCAAACCCAAGATCCCTGCCCAATTAAATAAATGAAGGAATACATACATAAATAAATAAATAACAAAAATCACCTTATCTAAAAATTAGTCCTTTACGGTTAACAAAGTGCTTCATACATCATCTCAGATGATCCCAAGCCTTTACCAAGTGCCTGGTGTTGCAAAAAAGGCAGCCTTCACCTCAGGAAGCTTACAGCCTGACTAGCCTAAAAATAATTAGAAAGTAACTAACTATTTAAGTCTAATTTTTGAGGTCTTCACTTGATGCTGTAAGATAACATACAAAAAGGAGATCACTGTAGGTTAAAGAAAGCTGAGGAAGGCTCTTGTGGAGAAAGTGGTTCTTAGCATGGGCCTACATGAATGTGTCTGATTATATTATGAAATGTTTCAAACCCCCTCTCCACTTGTCCCCACTTCCCCCCAGCTGGAAGGTATGGAAGACTATAATAGATCAGCAAGAAATCTATAGATATAACTATGGAGAATCCAGCACTGATGACAAAATCACTCTAAACACAGACATGTACAAGATCATCCAAGGGATGTAAAGTTAAAAAATTCTTATCCCTTATTTTCTTACATTTACCCAAAGTGTTAAAACAAAATTAATTATAAAAGTTATATAGATTTTGGAAAATTTATGCATTAGTCTTGTCTATATGAATTAATTTTTTTTCACACAAGGAGCTAAGGGATAAATGAATTCTGCTTTTAGATAAAAGCAGAGCTCATGGAAAAAAATCATTAGTCATTGTTAAATCTAGCTTTGATAAAAACAACAAGCTAGAAATTGGGCTTTACATGAATCTAATTAAAGATGTCTCATAGATGTTTGGAAATACCAATTTATAGCAATGACATTTTAGATGGAATGCCAATGCTATTAGGGAGTTCTATTTTATATAGGAAAAATGTGCACTGAATTTCATGTTTTGCACCAAGGACAATTAAATCCAAGGCTCAGTTCCTGAATAAACTGCACATACCCAGAATTCAATGAAATTAAAATCAGGAATAAATTGCAGATTCCTGAACCTCCTCCCAGAAACAAATTACAGATGCAGGAGGGGGTGGGGAAGGTGTAATGGAGAGAGGGGGAAAGATAAATAAAAGCCAGCCTACTAGATTCAATTTTAAATTGAATTGCTGGCTAGATTTGCCCAAGGCACAGAATATCAGAAGAACATAGTGGAAAAAACACCATACCTGGGGTCAGGAGAAACTTGGGGTAAAACTGGCACAGGGCATTGAGCACTGAATCTGGAGTCATAACACTAGAATTCAAATCTGAAGTTCAGGTGCTTGTTTACTAGCTGTGTGATTCTGGGCAAATCTATAGTTTGTCTCAGTTTCCCCATCTGTAAAATTGGGATAATAGCATCTATCTTTCTAAATTGTTGTGAGGATTAAATGAGGTAATATTTTACCCTTTTGGTCTCATTTTTCTTGTACAACATGATAAATATGGAAATATGTTCAAAAGGATTGCATATATTAAAGTACATCAGTTTGCTTGCTGTCTTGGGGAAAGGGAAGGGAGGGACAAAGAAAAAATGGAAATCAAAATCTTGTAAATGTAAATGTGAAAAACTCATAAGTAAATATAAAAAGAAACAATGTTTAAACCTAGGCTACCTTGGAGCTAGAGTGAATGTCAATTCCATGTCCACATCTCTTTTGCATCCATCCCCTTCTAACAAAGCCTCTTCTCTAATTCAAGAACCTCTCACTCAGACCATTGCAATAGCCCCCAACTGGTTTCCCTGTCTCTAGTCTCTCTCCTTTCTCCTTCATCTTTCACATATCTACCAAAATGATATTCCTAAAGCATAGTTCTAACTTCAAGAGAGCGTTTCAAGAAGCTTCAGTGGCTCCCTATTGCCTCTATGAGGAAAAAAATAATAACTATTCCATTTGGGATTTAAAACCCTTCACAATCTGCCTTCAATTTATTTTTTTTCAGGCTGGTATCATATTATTTGGCCAGCTTATTGTTGCTTTTACATGATATTCCATCTCCTCCCAGTTCCATCCTTTGCATGGGCTGTGCTATCCCCAATACTGGAATTCTCTCCCTCCTCACTTCCAGCTCTTAGAATCCCAAGCTTCCTTCAAGGCTCATCTGAAATGCTATTTCCTTTTGGGAAGAAAGACTTTCAGAAACCCTTCAGCTGTTTTTTCCCCCCATCAATTTTTTTTAAATTTTTCTCCATTAGATGTAAGAAACAATTTTTAACATTAATTTTTTAATTCTGAGTTCCAAATTCCCTTCCTTATTGCCTCCCTCATTGAGAAAGCAAGCAATTTGATCTAAATTATACATATGTAATCATGTAAAATGTATTTCCATATTAACCAGGTGATGAAAGAAAACAGGCAAAAGCACATGTGCATGTGTGTGTATACACACACACATACACACAATATAGCATAAAAAAAAAAACATAGCATGAAATAGTATGTTTTGATCTACATTCAGAGACCACCAGTTCTTCCTCTGGAAATAGATAGTATTTTTCATCACGAATTCTTTGGAATTGTCTTGGATCACTCTATTACTAAGAAGAAATAAATCATTCTGAGTTGATCTTCGTACAATGCTGATGTTATTGTGTACACACAGACTTATTCAAACTGATGCAAAGAACCAGTTTTGCTCATTTCACTTTGCATCAGTTCGTATAAGTCTGTACCTGCTTTGCAATCTGTTAGCGTTAGAGGGCTGATTGGAACACAGATAGGTTAAGTGATGTGCCCAGAATCACATAGTCAGAATGTGGCTTGGATGGAATTGGAACCTAAATTTTAACTGCCTATGCCAAACTAGCAGTCACTTTGGATTTACCATATATCAATTTTGTATCTACTGATCTGTAGACATGTTGTTTTGCCCAGTGGCTTGTCTCATCTGGAAAAAGAGGCCCTCTTCCCCATTTTTGGGAAGGGAGCAATGGAGGATGGAGCCTCAGTCAGTAGCTTAGCACAGTCCTTTATAAACCACCATAGGTTTTCTAAATTAAATCTACCAGACTTAGATCCATGTGGTTCCTACTGGCTTCCAAAAGTGATCCGGATGGAGACTATGCAATCCCAGAGACACTTGAGGCATTTCTCAAGGAAGAGTCCCACCACGGTAAAATAAATGGGGTTGGGGAGTGGGAATGGGAAAGAAGGTAACAACTTCCCAGGGGGATAACTTTGAATAGAACAGTTATCTCCTATTTCTAGAGATCATAGTTAGACAAAGCCTCCGCTCACAACCCCAAGGTAGGCCAGTTAAAAAGTATGCAAATTCTAGATGACTGGGAAAGTTCCTTTTAATCTAATTATCCTAAACAAGCCCACAATGTCTAAAAGAGTAAGCACTTAATAAATAGTTATTAAATTGAATTCTTATCCCAATTTTATTGGACGAGAAACTGAGGCTCAGGATATGTGAAGACTCAGGATCATCGAGCTACTACTAAATATTGGTCTCTTAGTTCCTTTCCGCCCCACCATAGAGGTCTAACTTCCAGCTTTTTACATCCAGTCTTCTCAGAGTATATGTTGTACATATGCGAAAAGCAGATACATTATGAGATATAGTCTGGAGGGAAGGGATGGGGACATTTATAGAAGGCTCTCCTCTGCTTAGTCTCAGAAAGCTTCATGGAGTAAACAGCCTTATGTATTAAGTGATCTCAGCACTTATTCTTGACTTAAGGATCATGAGAAAAATGATAGAAAAAATGATATAATCCCTACCATATCAGCTACCACTCAAAGTCCTTCATGAGCTGTGTGCTAACCTAAAGTTGTGGCTTTTGAAGTATGTAGGCCTTTGACGACTGAATTAGCTTTCACATACTCCATTGTACTGGGCAAACCAGACTATTGCCTTATCTCATTCTGCCAAAATTTTCTTCCTGCCATTTTTTGAATCTATGGCCCCCACAAATATGACCCAAGCTCCTTCTTGGGTTTCTCATATGATATTCTTTCTAACTTTTTATGCTCTTATCATGTCCTAACTATAGGCTATTAATGTATAATCATAATATGTATAACAATTTGTTGATTGGAAGTAAAGAGGCTGTAATCTTTACAAAGAACATGTAGAAAGCTGCCCACAATGAGCACAGGAGAGAGACTGACCTTTCCACAAAGTCAAAGCTCTAACTTAGAAAGGAAGAGGGTTCAAGGAAGAGAGGAGAAAGGAAAAGAAGAGAGAGGAAGATAGGGAAAGAGAAGGAAGAAAAAGATATTGATGAAAGTTTGAAAGAAGCCACAGATGCAGCTGGAGACATTTACTTTTCTCATACTCAGTGCTCCCATCACTCCACCAACTTACCAAAATTCATGGGCATTGGATGGATGGGGGGCATAGGCTGAGGATAGCCTGCTGGGTGTCCAAAGCCAGGCTGGGGGTAGGCTGGGTAACCCCCAGGGTATCCTCCTGGTGCAGGAGGAGGAGGATAAAGGGGATTTCGGTCTTCATATGGAGGTGGAGCACTAGGGTTTGACATTGTCGCTCAAGATTTAGAGGACTTCAGCCTCCTGTGCCTAAAGTAGAGAGACAAAGAAAAAATCATTAGTCTCCAATCCATTCCTCCTCTTGATGCTTTTCCACTAGAGTGGTGTTCTCCAGTAGGACATCCCAGACCCCTTCTTACAAATATTATCTTCATGTGCAGACAGGATCTTTGCTTTTTACTTTCTAGACTCTGTCTCAATGTTCTCCCTAACTCCTTTCTCCTCACAATCCCCTCAGACCCTATCCCTCATTCTAGTATCCCTTCCCCCAAGTCTCCTTGAGACTCATTCCTCCTTCCCAAAGCCCCTCAGTCCTCTGTTCCTTCCTCCCTGTGAGCTCTCTGGATCAGTATCACTCATTGTCCCAAGCAGTTTTCTGGACTGAGCAGGAAGGAGAGCAAGAAGGATTGAGGTGAAACATGGAAAATTCCTGAATGTCAGCAGTGTGAGACGAAAGTCATCAAGTCTGCGAAATCATTTTATTTATGGATATTCCAAAAAACCTTCTAATGCCATCGTTTTAGGCCAGGGCCATAGAAGCTGAGGGAATGGCCACAGTCGAGTCACAGTTTCTTCTAGCCCAGGGAAGCACTGAATCCCAGAGCTAGCTGGGGCCCATCGAAGGGGTCAGCCCAGCCCCCAGAACAGCTGGCAAAGAACCGAAGGGCTAGGAGCCAGGCTGGGGTGGGGTCAGGGCTCTTAGCCCAGGAGAAAGAAGAAGAGAAGCAGCTTTCAGAAAATAGTCAAACAGGCTCAGGATTGGAGAGGCCCTGTTTGGGAATGGGGTATGAAAGAAGGAAATGGAGGGATGCAAATGGCAGTTGGGGGGTAGGGGACAATTGAGGAGGTTGGGGGTAGGTGAGAGATCGTGGCAAACGGGGAAGGGAAGGGCTGGGACAAGACTTTCTGGTTTCTTCAAATAACAGACGTGACTCAACTGACAGGCGTGTGAGGGTGGGACTGGGGGGAGGTCTGTTTCCATGAGTAATCTAAAGTTGGGCAGACATTCCCATCACCTCTGAATCTGGGTGTGTCAGTGGTCACTTGTGTGGGATATGGAACTAACAATTTCACTTAGGAGAGCTAGAGAACCACGAAGATTAGTCTATATGTTAGGAGGTAAGCAACAGGGAGCCACCCAAGCTCCTTGAGCAAGAGAGTAACAGTCAAAATTGTGCTGTAGCAGCAATACAATTTGGCAATTGTGGGGAGGATGGATGGGGAAGCCAATTAGAAACTAGATGATATCCAAGGTAGTGTGAGGCCCAAATGTTTATAGAGTCCAAGTTCCAAGTTCCTCTTATCTCCCCTCTCCTTCTTTCTCCCTCCCCCTATGTCTCTCTTTCTCTCCTTCTCTTTCTCCTCCTTTTCCCTCCTCCCTCTCTCTCTGTGTCTATATCTGTCTCTTCTCTTCTTCTCTTCTCCCTCTCTCTCTCTCCCTCCCTCCCTTGTCTGTCTCTCTTTTTCTCTGTCTCTGTCTCTCTCTTCCTCACCTTCTCCTTCTCTCTCTCCTCTCTTTCCCTCCTCCCTCCCCTCTCCCCCTCTCTTTCTCTCTGTCTGTCTGTCTCTCTCCCCCTCTTCACTCTCTCTTCTCTCCCTCTCCTTCCTACTTTTCCTCCAATCTCTCTCTCCGCCCCCCTCTTCTCTCTCTCCTCTCCCTCCTTTTTTTCCTCCAATCTCTCTCTCTCCTCCTCCTTCCCTTCCAGTCTGTCTCTCTCAAATCAGTCACTACAGCTCTATAAGCCATGTAATTATACAAGACCACCTGGAAAAGCCACAAGGATGTCATGCTCATGCCTAATCTTTCCAAGGTCCACAACAGGCTATGTAGCCCACTAGCCCTCACCCTAGAATTTGATCTGACCCGAGTAGAAAAAGAACTGAGCATTTGCAGGAAGTTATTACCTTCCCAGCAGGTGCGAGATTACCTAAATTAAGGAAAGTCCTGAGGTTTAGAGTAGTGAAAAAGTTAGGGGATGATATCCTGGGCTTTCAATGCTTCTTCCTTTAGAAAAAGATGCTCTCCCCAGTCTCAATTCCTTTACTCATACAATCCCCACCCTTCTTATGTAAACTGCATAAGCTGCCAGGAAGAGGGCAGAGAAGTCCCTGAGCCATTCCAATGACCAGCACTAATAATATTATTAGGATCCTTGTATAACCAATGTCTGCCCTGCTCAGACCTTCTGATGGTGGTGCATGAGGTTGGTACAGAGTTCAAGGGCCAGTTCTCAGAAAATGGTACAATGGAAAGAGTCCTGAACTTGAAGGCCTTAGATCTAAATTCAGATCTCATCTTTGCCCCTTGCTGCTGCTAACAGAATGACTTTGGACAAGTCACTTCAGAGTCACAAACCTCAATGGGACATAGTTTCCTCTGTAAAATGGGGAGGCTAGACTAAATGAGTTCAGAAGAACCCTTCCCATTCTTAGATCTGTGATCTTGTGAAAAACTTTTGGATTTCATGAAAGTTATACCTATTTTCAATCACAATGCCAGAGGGCCACTGATGAAGCATGCCGTCCAGTACCAGATAGAGAATATATGAAGATACAAACTTCTTGAATGTGATCAATAACAGAAGTAGTTTTGCTTTGACTGCGAATATTTGTTTTTATTTTTCCCCCACTGAGATAAGGGAGAAGAAGAGAGAACAGATTGAAAAGTATTTTTAAAAATATCCTTGAAGACATGCTAATATTAACATGTTTTGCATGACTGCACATGTACAAACTGTATCAAATTCCTTACCATCTTAAAGAAGATGAGGGGAGAGAGCAAGAGAAAGAATTTGGAACTCAAAATGTTTTAAATAAAAGTTTATTTTTTTGGCATGTAATTAAGAAGAGATAAAAATTTTAAATTAAAAAAATTACCTGTGAATATTCATGTATATATACACATACATGTGCATGTATGTATGTGTGTAGATATAGATAAAGATATATTTTTCCATCCTTGAGATCGCTTCTAAAAATTAGCAAGAAATAATTTTCCAGGTCTCCATGATGTCTCAGGGGGAAAAAATGGATTATCTCATCTCCTCTCTTCTAACTTACAAGTGGTATGATTCAGAGAAAGGAAAGCTAGGAGGGAGGGAAAAGATTGAATAACAAGGCTTTGAGTCTGAATGGGTATTATCAAGAATTAGGGGTTATTTTCTACTGAGTCAGACCCACACAGATGAAACAAGGGGAAGGACTTCCTGATACAAGGCAGAACAAAATGAATCTTCACCACAGAAATTCCTAAAAATACAAGCAAAAGTTGTTTTTTGGGTTTGTTTGTTTTTTTTAATATCACAGGATGGACTGACCAAGAGGGCTGAGTACCTTACAGAAATAAATGGACAAAAAGGAGGAAAATGAAAACTGAAAATGACTGTATATATAAAAATCACAAAATACAGAGCTGAATGGGGGAAACTGAGGTTAGGGAAACTCATGTTACTTTGCCCACAATTAATCAGCGTGAGATTCACCAGGATTCAAACCAAGGGCCTTGGTCTACAAATCTAGCATTCTTTATTTTATTTATTATTATATTAATAGTATATAACATAATACAATACATAATATTATATTGATGTTACATTTATTATATACTATTATTATTTATTCTGTTTCTGCTTCCACAGAATGTCAAAGCAAGTAGAAGGCACATTAGGCATCTAGGCTCTAGCTACTTAAACTGTAGGTCAAGTTCCCATGTGGGGTCTCATAACTGAATATGGAGCCTGTGAAAATTATGATTTATATCACTAAATGTTTTATTTGTATACCTATTTTATATACTTATATACCCAGGGTCACATAAAAATTTCTTGGGTGAAAAGGGATCTTGAGTGGAAAAAGCTTAAGAAGCCCTGATTCTATTCCAACACTTCCATTTTATAGGTTAGGAAACTAAGGCCCAAGGAGAGGACCTGCAGCCTTGTTTCAAGTGAAAACCAGTTAAGAGGGAGAGCAAGGACTACAAGTGTATCTTTCTAACTCCCAGTCAGAGCTCTTTCTGAAAACTAGACACACTCTTCACCTCCCACCTCTGCCGAACTATCATTAATTTAGTGTTTGTGGAATTTTTTTTTTATTTTGGTGGCAGAAAAAAAAAAGAAGAATTAAGTATTCAGAAATTACAAGTGTAATTTTTAAATTTACTTAAGCAACTGGTGGCAAAGTACATAGGGTACTACTGGTGATAGAGTCAGGAAGACAACTTCAAATGTGACTTCAGATTTGTGTCACCTTGGGCAAGGTTCTTATAACCTCTTTGCCTCTCTACTGTAAAATGGAAAAAAAATTAATTAATCACTTAATAAAATGGACACCTACCAACTCAAAGGGTTCTTGTGAGGATTAGATAAGGTAATATTTATAAAAAATGCTTGGCATGGTGCCTGGCACTTAGTAAGTTATATATAAATGCTTTTTCTGATTATGCATGTATAGCCTATATCAGATTGCTTGCTATCTTAGGGAAGAAGTAGGGAAGGAAAGGAGAGAGGAAGAAAAACTTCAAACTCAAAAATCTTACAAAAAGGAATGCTGAAAACTATCTTTACATATAATTGGGGGAAAACTGGTTAAAAAATGCTTTGACAAATATGGAAATATGTTTAGAAGAATTGCACTTTTAATCTATATCAGATTGCTTGCTATCTTGGTATGAGGGGAAAGGAGAAAAATTTAAAACACAAGGTTTTGCAAAGGAATGTTGAAAACTATCTTAACTATCTTTGCATGTATTTGGAAAAGTAAAATACTTTTTAAAATAAAAAAAAAAATGCAAGTTTTCCCTTATTCCCTCTTTAAAAGCTTATGGTATCTCTACCTCTTGAAGATCATGACCATTCATCCCAACCCTCACCTGAAGTTCTATACAAACTGCCTCTCTTTTCCTCGTCTGGATTAATGGACAGGAAAAAAAAAAAAAAAAAAAAAAAGACAAAGAAGAAATAATATCTGGAGACAGAGAATGAGGACTTTAATTCTGGTTTTACTCAAAAAACAGAGTCTGTTCTAGTCACCTGTAAAATATAAGGGTTGGGGTAAGTCATCTTCGGGTATCTTCCAGATCTCTATCTTATTCTTGAAATCATCTGAGACCATACTGTCTGGAGGCAGGGTGTAGGCCAGTGGCCACTGGAATGTAGGGAATCTGTAATTATCTTTTTAAAAATAGATCTTTGTAGATAGCTTTTGTTTTTATGTCACCTAGATTTATGTCACCCCAGTATTTCTCAGCCTTTCTTTCTTCCAGAAAGCCACCTTCCTGTAAATATCTTAATAAAGGGATGGTTACTCTAGCATTTCAACTAGATCAGGAAGACAACAAAATACAAAGCAGCCTTAAGTGGTTACCTTTCATTTGTAAGGATCTTACATTTCTTTTTTTTTTTTAATAAAGCTTTTTATTTACAAAACATATGAGTGATTTTTCTACATTGACCTTTGCAAAAACTTTTTTTTTCCCAAGCTTTTCCCTTCCTTCCCCTCACCCCCACCCCTAGATGACAGGTAATCTAATACATGCTAAATAGGGTAAATTATATGACAAATACAATACATGTATACATATCTATACAATTATCTTACTGCACAAGAAACATCAGATCTAGAAAGAGAAGAAGAAAAAACAACCTAAAAAGGAAAACAAAATGCATGGAAATATTCACAGAAAGTGTTAAAATGCTGTGTTGTGGTCCGTACTCAGTTCCCACAGGCCTCTCTCTGGGTGTATATGACTATCTTCATTGCTGAACAATAGCAACTGGTTTGAATCACATCATTGCTGAAGAGAACCATGTCCCATCAAAATTGATCATCGTATAGTCTTGTTGCTGTGTATAATGTTCTCCTGGTTCTGCTGATTTCACTCAGCATCAGTTCATGCAAGTCTCTCCAGGCCTCTCTGAAATCCTCCTGTTGGTCGTTTCTTACAGAACAATATTCCATAACATTCATATACCATAATTTATTCAGCCATTCTCCAATTGATGGGCATCCTTTCAATTTCCAGTTTCTTGCCACTACAAAAAGGGCTGCCACAAACATTTTTGTACATGTGGGTCCCTTTCCCTCCTTTAAAATCTCTTTGGGATATAGGCCCAGTAGAAACACTGCTGGGTCATATGGTATGCACAGTTTGATAACTTTTTGAGCATAGTTCCAAATTGCTCTCCAGAATGGTTGGATCCGTTCACAGTTCCACCAACAATGTATCAGTGTCCCAGTTTTCCCACATCCCCTCCAACAGTTATCATTATCATTTCCTGTCATTTTAGCCAATCTGACAGGTGTGTAGTGGTATCTCAGAGTTGTCTTAATTTGCATTTCTCTGATCAATAGTGACTTGGAGCACCTTTTCATGTGACCAGAAATAGTTTCAATTTCTTCACCTGAAAATTGTCTGTTCATATCCTTTGACCATTTATCCATTGGAGAATGGCTTGAATTCTTATATATTTCAGTCAATTCTCTATATATTTTAGAAATGAGGCCTTTATCAGAACCTTTGGATGTAAAAATATTTTCCCAGTTTACTGCTACCCTTCTAATCTTGTCTGCATTCATTTTGTTTGTACAAAAACTTTTTAACTTGATATAGTCAAACTTATCTATTTTGTGATTAATGATGACCTCTAGTTCTTCTTTGGTCACAAATTCCTTCCCCCTCCACAGGTCTGAGAGGTAAATCATCCTACATTGTTCTAATTTGTTTATAATATCATTCTTTATGCCTAGATCATGAATCCATTTTGACCTTATCTTAGTATATGGTGTTAGGTGTGGGTCAATGCCTAATTTCTTCCATACTAGTTTCCAATTATCCCAGCAGTTTTTGTCAAATAGTGAGTTTTTATCCCAAAAACTGGGGTCTTTGGGTTTATCAAATACTAGATTACTATTGTCATTGAGTATTTTGTCCTGTGAAACTAACCTATTCCACTGATCCACTACTCTATTTCTTATCCAGTACCAAATGGTTTTGGTGACCACTGCTTTATAACATAGGTTTAGATCTGGTAAGGATCTTACATTTCAAGGAAAGGAAATAGCATGTACACTGATAGCAAATTTCTAAAAATGTGCATACACAAAGTCTTACAAAAATGAATGCTGAAAAAGTATCTTTATTTGTATTTGAAATGTATTTGAAAAAAAATATTGAAAATTTTAAATGAATAAATGAAAGAATAAATAAATGGATGGGGCATCTAGGTAGAGCTGTAGACAAAACACTACCCCTGAAGACAAAAGGATCTGAATTCAAATGCACCTCAGATATTAGCTGTATGACCCTGCACATCCAGATTAGCAACATTAAAGAAGTTATAGCATTGATTCCTTTTTCTAAACTCATCCACCTTATCTACTCAGTTGCCAGATCTTCTGGGTTCCACCTCCCCAATCTCCCTGCAGTCCCTTTTTCTCCACTGGCATGCCCCACCCTTGTGGAGATTCTGGTTGGCCTTTTCCTGGTCTGTGTCAGTAGTTCTGTCTTTGTCTTCAGCTTCTACCACTTTAGGTCCTTCTCTACTCTGTCACTCAAGTGCCCAGGTCAAGTCACTTAACCCTGATTGTTTCCTAAATAAATTAAAATAAAATAAAAATATGTATAGTAATTTTATAATCACTATACACATACATACTGCTTTTTTTTTTTTTAAAGTAATTTCAGGGCAGGGGGAGTAATTGAGGATAGATATAAAGGCAGTTAGGAAGTCCAGGAAGAGAAAACATTACAAGACAGTCTATTCAAAGGTATCAAGTCAGGAAATGAAGTGTCATGTATAGGGAATGGCTGGAGAGACAGTTTGTCTTTGATGTAGACTTTGGGAGGTGATATAATGTGAAAACAGTCAGAGAAAATGGAAAGATTGAAGCCAACATGTGAAGGATTTTAAATGCCAGAGAATTTTGTATAATGTATAAAATGTTATTTAAAAAAAGTTTATAAAATAAAAATGAGTGTTCTCCCTTATTTCCCCTAAAAAACAAAAAACAAAAACAAAACAAAAAACAAAAAAAAAACCAAACCATAGAATCTCCACCTTCTGGAGATCATGATCATCCATCCCACCTCCACCTACATTTCCCCACAGACTGCCCCCCATTCCTTTGTCTGGATTAGTGGAGAAAGAAAAATGAAAGACAAAGAAATAATATATGGAGAGAGGGAATTGGGGCTCCAATTCTGGGTTTAGTATTTACTGTGTGACTTTGAGCCTACTGAACAAAGGAGTAACACCCTCAGACCTGGGCACTTGAGTGACAGACTCTACTTGAGTAGAGAAGGACCTAAAGTAGGAGAAGCTGAAGACAAAGACAGAACTACTGACACAGACCAGGAAAAGGCCAACCAGAATCTCTACAAGGGTGGGGCATGCCAGTGGAGAAAAAGGGACTGCAGGGAGATTGGGGAGGTGGAACCAAGAAGATTTGGCAACTGAGTAGATAAGGTGGATGAGTTTGAAAGTTTAGCTATATCTTCTTTAAAATTGCTAATCTGGATGACCAGAAGGAAAGTGACAAAAATAAACAAGTTGGGGGTTTAAAAAAAATATATATATATATAAAAGATGGGTTTAAGGGCAAAGAGAATGAGTTCCATGTTAGAGAGGTTGAGAGTTCCACAAGCCCATGGGCATATCAAAGTGTCCATTAGTAATAGAGAATGGGATCTTAGGAGGAGGTTAGATTAATGGACTTGGCGATTATTAACACAGGGATGACAATTTATGGGAGGTGAAAGGATCACCAAGAGATAAAGTACAAAAAAGAAGTTTAAACTCTGGATTATGGATGGACAATGATCCAGCAAAGAAGAGGGAGACAGGTAGGAAGTCAGAGGAAAAAGTAATAATGTCACAAAAACCCTGGGAGAAGAGCAGAGCCAACATGATACCCAACTCTCCTCTAAAGACTTCACCCCAGAGACTGAATGTAAATCAACACATGCTATGCTCATTTTTTTTTCTTCTGTTTTTTTTTTTTTCCTCTCATGGTCCTTCACTTTTATTCTTATTTTTCTCTCCCAACATGATTTGTAAAATGTGCATTAAAAAAAAACTAATGTATATGTATAACCAAAAAAAAAAAAGGCTTCTTCTTACTGCTAACAGCAAAGTTACAGAGTTCTTCCCAAGAGGTGGGCAATTAAATGAGTCCTTGGAATGGGGAAGGAAAAAAAGACTGATATGGAGAATCCTAGATCAAGAGGAAAACTAGCTTACCAGCTCTGGCCTTAATCAGTTGAGTGTTCCTGAACAAAACAAATGCTCTTCCCTCCTAAGGCCTTCCAGATGCTTTTCTGATTGTTAGTAAAGGGACTGGACTAATTTCTGAGATCCCTGCCAGCTCAAACATTTTGTGACTAGACATTTTCTGAAGGAATTTGATATTTAAGGCCTGCCCTTTGTTCTATCCAGAGGCTGATTCAGCCTTCTTTCTCTAGACAGAACAGTAGCAAACTGATTTCAATACACTTCAATAAAAGCCAATGGTAACACCACAGTGAGGGGTGATCCACAAAGCAGAATACTGGGAGGAGCAAGACAAGTCTGGCCCTGGACATCCTCAACTTGTTTAAATGGGTCACATTTTAATAGCTGCCACAGTTTATCTTTTATTCTTCTCATTTGGTATCAAGTTCCATCTCTGCTCCAACAAGTTAAACTGGAAATATCTACAACTTTGTAATCAGTTATTTTCTGTTAATATATATTCAAATGTATTTCTAGTGGTAATGTTTGATACTTCAAGACTTTGTGATTCTTAACTCTCTCTCTTCTTGGAGAAAATATCCATAACTATAAATATCTGGGTATTTCGGTGCTAGACTTGAAATTAGGAAAACCAGAGTTCAAATACAACTTCAGACACTCTGTGATCCAAAGCAAGTCGCTTAACCTTTGTCTGTAAAAGTAGTAGTGATAAAATGAGATATTTGTAAAGCAATTTATCAACCTTAAAGTATTATATATATGCTAACTATTATTGTTGTTGTTATATGGTAGTATTTCCTTTTTTTCCCTTTTTTTTATTAAAGTTTTTTATTTACAAAATATATGCATGGGTAATTTTTCAACACTGACCCTTGCATAACCTTGTGTTCCAAATCTTCCCCTCTTTCCCCTCACCCTCTCCCCTAGATGGCAGGTAATCCAAAATATGTTAAATATGTTAAAATATATATTAAATCCAATGTATACATATTTATATAATTATCTTGCTGCACAAGAAAAATCAGATCAAGAAGAAAAAAAAAAAACCAGAAAGAAAACAAAATGTAAACAAACAACAACACAAAGAGTGAACACACTCGGTTCCCACAGTCCTTTCTCTGGGTGTAAATGGCTCTCTTCATCACAAGATTATTGGAATTGATCTGAATTATCTCATTGTTGGAAAGAGCCTCGTCCATCAGAATTCATCATCATATAAACTTATTGTATGGCAGTATTTCTTAACCTGGAATCCATTAACTTTTTTTAAAAAGTCATAATTATATAATATAATTTATTTCCTTTGGAATTCTACTTTGTGTATTTCATTATTCTGAGACAGGATCCAGGGTCTTAAAAAAGGTTGAAAACAATGAGTACGTAGATGTGAAGGTTTTTGCTAATCTTTCTGTTCTTTCTTAATCCTTGAGCCAATTTTCCAATTTTGGGGGGGAGGCATGTGTTTTTTGGGTTTGTTTCATTTTTGTTTTGGTTTTTTTTTACCATCTTCCTCTTTTTAATGAAGTCATAGACTATTCAAAGAACGTGGATAGTCTTACTGAGTTCTTGGTAGAGTTAGTATTACCATCAAGATAAATAATGGAATCAGAAGAATTAGTATGTTTTAGGGGGGGAAGGATAAGCTCAATTTAGAACCCATTTTATTTAGGTTTCTGGTTGTTGCCCTTCATTTTTGAAGAGGACCAAAATGACATCACTATGTTAGAATCCAGTTAGTGTGTTCGACTGTGGCTTGTGTTCAGACCAACACAAGCCTGGAATGCTCTGCCATGGGTCGGACATAAGTAGTCCATATGAACATTTGGGATAGCTTCTCTAACTTTTCATATTTCAATAATGTTCCGGTGGAGTTACTGGGTTCCCTACCCCGAAAGTTTTTGAGTTGCTGGGGAAGAGTAGAGAAGGATAACCATTTATCAGGGATATAATAGAGGGGAATCAGGAGCACTGAATTTGGAATTAAAAGACTTGAGTTCAAATCTTATGGGATTCTGAGCAAATTTCTTCATCTCTATGGATCTCGGTTCCCTAAACCCATAAAATGATTTTAAAAATGTGGTCTCTTTAGGTTCTAGATGTAACCTTGGAATTGACAGGTTCTGTTCCCACTTGAGTCCTGGCTCATAGGTAGGATCCCCCTCAACTCCTCCCTATTGCTTTCACTTTTCTCATCTGTGAAAACAAAAACCTAGAAGCAATGATTTAGATGAGACCCAGATCTGGGAACTACCAATAGAGAAAAAACAGGCTCTAGTTCTAGGCTGCCAGCTCCTCCTTGAACCCTTCTCATCAGAATCAGTTAAGAATACAAAGTTCTGGAAAGAGAATGGGGGAAGGGCTCTGGGAAATGCACAGAAGACACAGATTCTGAATCTTAATTCCATCCCTAGCATAACAAATTACTGGTCTGGCTCGGGTTTTCTTATCTGGAGAAAGAGGGAGGGTTAAAGATTGTCTTAAATGACCTCAAAGGTCCCTTTCATCTGTAAATTTTTTTAAATAGCTTTTTATTTACCAAATAAATGCAAAAAGAGTTTTCAACAAGGACCTTTGCAAAAACCTTGGGTTCCAAATTTTTTCCCCCTCTACCTCCCCACTCCTTCCTATAGATAACAAGCAATCCATTATATCACCTATAAATCTTAAGATCTAGCAGCAAATCTATATGTTTGGTGACACTACCATAGAAACCAATTTGTTCTTTTGCAACAATACACAGAGAGGCTGGGACAACAAATACCACAGGAGCAGAGCCTCACGGGAAAGTTTAGCCATGCTGACTTCCTCATGATTTCATGATATCCTAACAGCTCTGAGAAGAAAGCTGGTGAGTCAGTTAAGAAAAAAATCATAAATCGGAAGGATGTTAGGGCTGGAACAGACCTCAGAAATCATCTTGTCCAACTGCCTCACTTTACAGGTAAGGAAACCAAAGCCTAGAGAACTTATTCTTACTGAAGATTTACCTTAATTTTACTCAAGTTCACCTGGCAGGTTCATGGCAGTCCTATGTCCTTTTCATTACACCATGCTGCCTTAGGGGAAAAAAATAAAATCCATAGGCTAGGAAAGAAAGAACTTCAAGACTGATCATGACTTACTAAACCCCAGCCCTGGTGGCTAGAAGATCCGATTGGTTGATAAGAGGCCACCACAGACTTCTGCATTCTGACTTTTGCTGGGTCCTCACTATAGGACAAAGATCTTACTCTGCTGGAATTGATTCAACATCCCATTCCCCAGGGAGATGGTTTCTAAAATTATCTTCTTTTCTCAAAGACCCAAACCTCCCCTTCCCTCAGCCTTCTCACTTAAGGTCCATCCCCAGGTAACAATTCAATGAGAAAATAGGGGCCATTTGTTGTGAACTCTTCTCTCCTTCTTGGCACAGCCCATCCTAACACATTCTCTCCTCTGATAATGTGATGGCCTTTATCCTGGTCAAAATCAGTTCTCCTCCTTCCTTCTCCTTTTCCTTCCATTCTCTAAGAGGATCATGACATTAGTAAGGTGAAGTAAATTGGATTTAAATGAGGGAGAGGCTGGGCAAAATCACCAACCTCACTTTTTCCTCAGGAGCCATCTGGGTCTTCTGACAAGATATAGATCAGAACTGGAGATGGCCCCCAAGATCAACCATTCTAGGATTCCCTTGAATTCTACTTTCTCTCCTCTTCTCCATCAGATCACCTTCTCAATTAGTCCTCTTTAATCTTCAAGCATTTTCTCACCCCTGGTTCCTTTCCTATTGCTTGTAAACATACCAAATCTTTTTTTCCTTCTTTCACAATACCCTCCCATCCCCTCACACTGTCATCCCATCTCTCTCCTGGATTTCTTAGCCAAATTCCTAGAAACAGGAGAAGAGTGAGTGTTCTAGAATGTTAACTCACAACTGTATTTAAGCATATTGTGTGACCTTTTCCCTAGGTCAAGATTTCTATAAATATTATCACAACTTGGGAAAGAGAAAACATGGGAGAGCATTTGAGAGTATGGAAGAACTATGTAGATTTGGACATTTCTCTAAGCTGAGTGATTGAATTTAGAATAAATTTATATACAAATTGCTTCTGACTGAGTGGATGCCCATCAGTTGAAGAATGGCTGAATAAGTTATGGTATATGAATGTTATGAAATATTATTGTTCTATAAGAAACAACTAACAGGATGATTTCAGAGAGGCCTGGAGAGACTTGCATAAACTGATGCTATATGAAATGAGCAGAACCAGGAGATCACTGGACACGGCAACAACAAGATTATACGATGATCAATTCTGATGGATGTGGCTCTTTTCTACCATGAGATGATTCAGGGCTGTTCCAGTGATCAAGACCCAAACATCTAGGTCTAGACATCTAGACCCAGAGAGAGGACTATGGAAACTGAGGGTGGATTACAACATAGCATTTTCACTCTTTTTGTTATGGTTTGCTTGAATTTTATTTTCTTTCTCATTTTTTTTAACGTTTGGATCTGATTCTTCTTGTGCAACAAGATAATTATATAAATATGTATGCCTATCTTGGATTTAACATATTTTTACCATGTTTAATATATACTGGATTACATGCTATCTAGGGAAGGGAGTAGAGGGGAAATTGGAACACAAGGTTTTTCAAAGGTCAGTGTTGAAAAATTATCCTTGCATATATTTTGAAAATAAAAAACTTCAATTAAAAAAAAAAACAAAATAACTGTAAACAAAAAAAAATTTTAATTGCTTCTGGCCGACATATTTCAAAATTTCAGAAACCAGTATTAATTTTTTTTTCTTCAACAATGTAAGGAGCAAGAAAGTGTACTGGGTTTTAAGATATCTGTGTTTTCTTATCTTCCTCTAACATGATCACTTTCCTGAATTGACAAGAGATAGAGAAGAGGGAGCAGAAAGGATGGTCTGGTCAAAATATCTCAAAGGGCCCTTCCAGTTCTGACATTCTATGATTCTCTGATCTTGGCAGAGAAGTAGGTGGACCGCAGCTGCAACAGAAGTGATAGAAATTGGACAACAGGAACAACTAACTTCCAGAGGCAAAGATCAAAAAACCTTAAGAAGGAATAAACAAAACAAATAGAACCAGAAATGCATTGTACACAATAATAGCAAGATTGGGCAATGATCAACTATGAAAGACTTGGTTCTTCTCAGAGGTCAATGATCCAAAGTAATCCCAATAATCTCTGGCTAGAAAATGCCATCCATCTATATCCAGAAAGAGAACTATGGAGACTGAATGTAAATCAACACATACTATCTTCACTTTTTTTTTCTTTTTCTTCTGGTTTTTTTTTCTTGTGGTTTTTCCCCTTTGTTCTGATGTGTATTTTTTAAAAATATATATATATTTTTAGTACATTTAGTACTTTTTTAAGTACAGGGCAGCTAGGTGGTGAAGTGAATAGAACACCAGCCCTAAAGTCAGGAGGACCTGAGTTCAAACCTGGTCTCAGATACTTAATACTTCCCAGCTGTGTGTCCCTGGGCAAGTCACTTAACCCCAATTGCCTCAGGGGAAAAAAAAGTACAAGCATAACAAAAAAGTGATTTAAAAAAAAGGGGGGAGAATAAAGAAAGATGGAATAAAGCAAAGTTTTAAACTCAAGAGATCTTTCTGTATTCTCAGTCTGGAATAAGGACCCAGAGTGATTGATGCTCCCAAAGAACATCTATTAGGTCTCCAAACCAACCTGGAGAGTCAATGACTATTTGGAAGTCTGGTCTCTGAATAGCAAAGAGGAAGCCCCAAGAACTTTGGCACTGGAAGAGTTATTGTTCCAGGATCTGCCAAACAAAAACGCTATTCCTAGTATTTAGAAAGAAGGCATGAGAAAAAGAACAGCCAACCTATCCAGGAAAGCTGCCCAACTCCTTGCCAAAATCATGTCCAGGGTGGGACTGGAAAGAACTGCTCAGAATGGGCTCTTCTCAGAAAAACTCCACCCCTCTCTTCGATTCTGAGAAGTTTAGCCCTAAATTTTACCCTGGCCCCAGTTCCACAGCTCACTCTGCCTCCTAATCCAAAGGACTCCACCCCAATCTATTTCCCCTTCACTCAATTCACATCACATCATTCCTTTTATTTGGTACACAGGAATGCTAGAATAGGTAAAGTGAGTCACAAAGAGTCAGGAACAGATCACACAAAACCACTGCCAATCTACTAAAGCTTTTGGGGTATGATTATAAAGGTCCTGATCCAAATATGGACCTAGAATCCAGAACAGATTGGGGGGGGGGGGAGAAAGAAAGAAAAACAAACTACGGAGGGAAAACTGGGGGCTTGGAAATTCTTACCCAGGCCATGCAGTATCCCCTTGGCCATGAAATCCCCTCATTTCTAACCTAGCTTTGGCCATTATCTAAAAACATACACTTATTCTCTCCTTCTCATTCTCTCTCCCTCTCTCTCCTCTCCCTCTCTTTCTCCATTCCAGGAGAGGCCAGGAATGTCACAAAAGGGAGACACCCGCTCTTCTACCTCACACGTGTCCCTCTTGCCCAGACATGTTGCTCTCCCTAAAGTAAAGGAGTAAATAAGCCTGGTATTTGACATCTGGTTCCTGCCTTCAGCTCATGTCACAGAACTACCAACTTCTCCAAATGTCATTCCCTGTCCAACCCTTGTCCATGGACAAGGAGGCCCCTATCTCCAAGCCAGTTAGAAGCATAAAAGGCTCCTCTGTGCTGACAGGGTTCCCAAAAAAGGAGACCAACTCTCAGGCAAAAAAAAAAAAAAAAATTAACTCCCGGCAGAGAGAGAGAGAGAAGTCAGAAATATATAGCAGCCCCAACCCCACTAGGATTGCCTTCACTCTCCCTAAAACTGGCCCTGTCTGGCCATTTATTGATAAAGGATCAGGAAGGCTTTTTTATGTATGAGTCTTTCTCCTCTCATCAAGCTACTATTTTCCCTAAAAAGAAGACCAGCTAAGGACAGGAAGGGGTGATTTCAATGAAGTTAATGGTCTGGATCTGCAAAATAAAGAGGAAACAGTTTTCAGAAGGGAAGGCAGACAACAAACTGGTAAAACCAAAACTCAGGGGGTCTACTTGCTATTTCAGATTCACTGAATAAATACAATACTGACCTTTTTTCTATTCACCTTTTTTCCCCCAACTTTGAACCTTATAAGTTTATAAAATTAGAACTACAAGTTGCCTTTGCTGGCCCCTACTTTCAGTCCCTCATTTTAACTGATCAAGGCACTTAGTTCCAAACTACTGAATCAAGTTCACCAAAGGCCCATAGGTAGTAAGAAGTCCAGTTGGGATTCAAATCCTGAGTCCTCTGACCTGAATTCTTTCCCTGCTGCTTCTTTTCCTCCATTTACTTATTTAAGGCAGGAAAAATGGATGGCCATGAAGAACAACAAACCAGAAAAAGAATAATACTCTCTTCTCATCCCTTCTCCATTATCCAGAGATATAACCCTCTCAGTTCCACTGAGACTAGGCCTGAAGGCAGAGTCATCCAAGAGATAGATGAAAGAGGGGATAGACAAACCACAAGAAGGGAAGACAATGAGAGAATTGGGAAGGAAATTCAGTAATGTTAATTTTGCTGAAGGTCAGCCCAGGGAGAATGACTGAGCAACAACCACACAGTGCCCTACACTGTCTGTTGTTGAGAGGGGGGAAAGGGAGAGAAATGCCTCTCGAGATATACCAGCAGGGGAAACACTAACAATATAAATATAATTCCCTTCCCAAAAGAACATAAATACATTGAAATACATTCTGGTCTTGTTATTAACTCTCATATAAAAGAGGTCAAGAAGAAGCAATTTTTATTCTCTGCACCATGCCTGGCCCCAAGAAGAAATGAGGGAATATGCATCCTCCCTTCAAGCCTGGTATTGCTTACTGATTATTATTGATTGATTGCTTACCAGGCCAGGGAAGTAAAAGAACTGGATGGGGAAATATATCTATATTGTAGTGACATTATTAAGACTAATATAATCCAGATAATTGCTGAACCCAATCTTTCTGGACCTCAGTGGATTAAATCATCTCTAAAATCCCTTGCAGCTCCCACAATCTACATCCCAAAGTCCTTTTCCATGTCAACATTCTGTCTTAAGATCCTTTCCAGCTAAGATATTTTGTTTCACATTCTAACATACTATGTTCTAAAGTATATTTTTTTCTTGAGTTTTTTACTGATACTTTTTTTTTAATATCATTGTCATTTCCTAATGATTAATGATTCTTCCTAACCTGCCCTTATAACAACGAAATACAGACAAGCAAAATAAACGGATATACTAATCATGACTGCAAATGTATGTCATTCTATAGCCCTAGTCTAACCTTCTCTCTCCCTCTCTCTGAGAAATATGCTTCAACATAACTCTACACCAAGAACAAAGCGCTGATCAATTCTAAACCCTTTTTGTATTGTTTCCCCTTACATTATTCTAACCAAAATGTGAATTTTACCCCCTAATTCTGCTTCCTTCCTTCCATGTCAGTTCATGCAAGTACCTCAAATTTTTCTGAATTTTACTTATTTGTTATTTCTGACAGAGAAATAATAACCTATGATATTCCTATACCAATTTGTTTAGCCACTACCCAATCTCTACACATTCTACTTCCTACTTTTTTTTGATACTACAAAAATTTTGCTATGAAGATCTTTAAGAGCTTTCCCTCTGTTTTAATTGCTGTGCAAAAAACTTTGAACTTGGACTTTTGTTAACATCTTGTAAATTAAAAATGGGTTCCTCTGTACACCACTACTATTTAACAATACAAAGCTGTGTAAGAATAAATATCTTTGTTCCCTTGGGGGGGGGGGAAGAACTTTCCCTCTGTCCTTGACCTCCCTGGGGTCTATGTCTAGTATTAGTATTACTGATTTAAAGGTTATATAGCTTACTGACTTAAGTATAATTCCAATTTGTTTTCCTGAATGGTTGTACCAAATTCAGTTTCATCAGTAGTGCACAGAGTGTGCCTGTCTTTCCACAAGTCCATCAGCATTTATGTTCTAAAATAACTT
The DNA here is from genome assembly GCA_023553655.1 of Myrmecobius fasciatus. Taxonomy (NCBI): domain Eukaryota; kingdom Metazoa; phylum Chordata; class Mammalia; order Dasyuromorphia; family Myrmecobiidae; genus Myrmecobius; species Myrmecobius fasciatus. Next base: position 48,068 of record JAJPUD010002880.1, read on the forward strand.
TCAGTTTAAATGTTTTCCCTTTTAGATTCTAACATTCCATGTCCAACCCATTTCAGAGATAATATTTTATGATTCTAAGTTTGTATGTCTTATATTATTCCAGAACACTAAAGGGTAGAAATGATTTGATTCAATTTCATTCCATTAACATTTATTAACCTGAAAGAACGTTTACCTCTCAAATCCTCTCATGTGGCAGATCTACAAGCCTTGAAACTCCATTTCTATAGATACTTGTAATAATCAGAATAGGTAAAGATGATAGTGTTCTCCCACATACAAACACAAATCAATCAGCTGAAAGGAGGCAGCCAACATAAGATCTGGAACTAAGTGACTTCTATAAAGCCATCATAAGGCACTATGCAACATTACAGATAGTATTCAGGTTAAAGAACCAGAGATTATCTTCCATCTATATAGCTTTTGTCTGAGATCCCAATGTCTGCTATTCAGACTCTGAAATTTAACAGCTTTTTAACCATGGGCATATTTGACCCTTCTGAGCCTCAGTTTCCCCATTTGAAAAATATCATGCTGTCATAAAAAGAAACTTATACAAAGTTCTAAGCAAAAACAATTTATTAGCAAAGGGTGAGTTTGCCAGTAAATAGGGTCTCAGCTTCTTCAGCAAGTCAAATCCTTGAATGAGAGTTGACAGATCGTTTTTATAAATAAAAGGGGAGTATCCAAAAACTAGAAGATGGCATTACAGATGGGGGAAACAGTATGATTGGCTGAAAATCGGGAATTTAGTCTTAACCAAACTTTCGCCCCCACTTTGTCATTAGGAAATGCTGACTCATTGAGTACACCAGCAAGAATATCTATTAGTGTATAGATAACAGAATTCTTCAGTGGTACAAAGACAGTTAATGCTATAGAGATAACAAATTTCCCCTTAATTAAAGTGATTTATAGGAAAACAACTTTTATACTTTTATACTCAGAGAGAAAAAAAACTGAACTTCAAAAATACAAATTTCTAAACATACCTCAAAGACAAAGAAATATAACATATAAAATGTGGGGAAATGATACAGAATAGTCTATTATAAAATAAAATCAATTTTATTTTCTCAGGAACTACCTACTTCATAGGGGAAACTTTGTAAAACAAAGTAAACATTTTAAGCTACTTAAAGTCAAGAAGGAGAGGAAACAATCTGATTTAGCTGAAAGAACATTGGACTTGGGAGTAAAGCTATGAGGGTCTCAATTCACTACCAGAAGTTGTTAACTGGGAGCTAGTTACAGGGAAAGTCATCTTAACTTTTCTGAATTTCAATTTCCTCATTGATAAAATGGGAATAACAATGCACAAACTCAGCATATCACACACATTGTAATGTGCTTTATATCCCACACAGCACTACAGAAATGGGAGTTATTAGGTATTATTCTATGCCTTACCTATGTTAAAGGATTGTTGTGAAGATTGGTAAAAGTTCTTTAAAAAACAGAAAGCATGACCATTCTTGGCCCTAGAGAAAAAATAAGATATGCAAACATCTCCCAGCTTTCATTGGAAAAGTGGGGAAAACTGTTGGTGTGGTACATTGCATTGAAATGTCAGTTTTATTGAATTATTTTCTTTTTTTAAATTTTTGCTTCCAGGGAAAGTATTCTGGATCAGGGGAGAGGCAAAAGGATATATTAAAATTTTTAAATTTAAATTGGAAATCTAAAACAAAAGTTTTCAACAAATTTTTTTTTTTTTTTTTTTTTTTTTTTGCTGAGGCAATTGGGGTTAAGTGACTTGCCCAGGGTCACACAGCTGTTACGTGACTGAGACCAGATTTGAACTCAGGTCTTCCTGACTTCAGGGCTGGTGCTCTATCCACTGAGCCACCTAGCTGCCCCCCAAAAAAATTTTTTTTAAGAAATACTAAGTCAAAGTCATTTGCATCAGATTGGAAGGTCTATGTGATAGTAGAAATAATAGATATATGGGTTCTAATACAAAGTTATTTATCTACTTTTTCATGCTAGATCCCCCTTTGGTAGTCTGGGGAAGCCTATGGACCCTTTTCAGAATAATGTTTTTCGAAGGCAAGCAATAAAATATATGGGATCACAAAGGAAAGTTTATTTATTTATTTTGTTTGTTTGTTTTTGATTGAGGCAATTGGGGTTAAGTGACTTGCCCAGGATCACATGGCCAGGAAGTGTTAAGTGACTGAGGCCATGGAAAGTTTATTTAAATAGTCATCTCTATATATATTTTAAAGTTCACAGACCCCAGGTTAAGAATGCTTGCACAATGATGGTAACATACCTTTCTCTCAGCCAATTAGCAGGTGATATTTTATATGCTGTTATCTAAACATTTGGGTAATAGACTCTAGAAAGCACCAGCCCTGAAGTCAGGAGGACCTGAGTTCAAATCTGGTCTCAGACACTTAACATTTCCTAGCTCTGTGACTCTGGGCAAGTCACTTAACCTCAATTGCCTCAGCAAAAAAAAAAAAAAAAAAAGAAGCAGCCACCTTCTGCTAAGGCAATCTAAATTCATTCAACTATACAAATCACTGGAAGATGGGTGTAGGTACAATCCCACCTCTGGGGTAGTCAAAGATTAGGGATACACACTTATTGAAGATTTGAGGGAGGATGAATGGCATAGATGTCTTTTGATAAAGTAAGCTCTTGGCTGGAACCTTTCCCTATTCCCAGAGATAGAGTGACGCCCCAGAGATGATCATTAATTACTTCCCAACTCATTTTGACATCTAAGCATCGCCAAGCACCAGACCCTGTCATTATTTTACAAGTGAAGCCCCATGACATCTCTCTCACCCTGAGGAAAGCCAAAGACACAGGAAGCCAAGAATCATGTCCCTTGATGCTGGACAACACAGGGCTACCCCTTTCCAGGTTACAAATGGAGGGAAGGGGTCCCTTTAATCATATCCAAACTAACACAAAGTAATCTGACAGAAACACCTAGCTCTTTAGGCAGCCACTAACCAGGTCAATCCAAAAAGAAACCAAATCTGACCCATAGGATGAATATTTTAGGCCCCAGAGAACCAGACACCAGAGCTGCCTTCCATGGTTTCGAACTCTGCCCCTGGCTCCCTGTCACAGAGCTCTTTCTGAGCCATGACCCCATTACCCCCAACCCATACAAGCCCAAGGTGGGGGGAGGGGCAGGCAATGAGCTACAAAGAGGCACCCAGGGAGGAGGAGCCAGGACTGAATGCTGACTCATTAAGACCCCAGCAAACTCCACTGATCAAGGGCTGAATTAGCCATTTCATCTCGCCCTCACAGTGTACCCTCCACTTTCCTATAGTCCCTCTCCTCTATATTCCTTCTCTACACTGACTGCTTCCCCACTTGCTTTCAGACCCCTTATTCTACTGAACAGGAAGCTAAGAAGTTTAGTTGAGAATGCAGGCACCCATCTCCCAAGGCTAAGTCCATTACAGGGAGACTGAAAACAGAAACAGAAAGCCTTAGGGATGGAGTGTTCACTTGCATGCTTCAACAATTGAAGGCTCTCCATCCACTGTCCATTTCTCTTTGGTCAGTGAGTAGCTCCCATTCAAACATCTCATTCCTACACAAATAAAATGATGCTCAAGTACCAATTTCAGTGGGGGAAAAAATCTACCATAATAGTCGTAGGATCAGGTTCCAATCTGACTTTGTATTTGTGATCCTGAATAAGCGTCTTCAGTTTTATGTTAGAAGGTTGGACGAGGTGTTCCGGAGCGCTAAAGTCTATCAAGGTCCACCTCAAACACCCGATTACCCAGTCAAACAACCAAGAGATGTGTAAAAACCCCAGACCGACACACACTGCCAGACAGGCAAAGTAATAAAACAACAGCAAAATAAAAACAAAGACACGATGGCAGAGGGAAAAACACGCCGGCCAAGGAAATACACAAATGCACATAAATACAAGCATATATAAACACATACATACACACAGAGTACACACTAGGATGACACGAGCTCCCCCAGAGCTAGGGAGTCACCCGACCCAAGCAGCAAATCCAATAAGGAGAAAGCCAATAGATGCAAGAACCCTTCTCTCTTGACAGCTCTTATGAAGGCTGAATATAATCCTGGGCAAACTACCCAAGCAGGGAGAGGGCAGAGAAATGCGGGCAGTCCCAGGCCTTCCCCTTTCCCTTCCCTTTCCTTTCCCCTTTTCCACCCCATTCCCATACACAGCTCCAATCAATCAACAAGTTATAATTACGCCTTGATTACCGGCCACGCACACCAAGTTTCTCAAATCCCAACAGAAGAGACCACGTTCAAGGAAAGGGGGCTACAACAAATACAGCCCGAGCTGGGACCCGGCAGTGTGGGGAGGGAACTCCCTGGCAGCTGGTGGTTCACGCTCCTGAAATTGGGTCTCCAAGGAAATAAAAGATTCCAGGAGATGGGGGTGGAAAAAGGAAGCCTGTTCCTGGCACGGGGATAACGAGAGCAAACACACGCATGAGTGTAGAGTTTCGTTTCGTTTGGGGGGCGGGGAGGGGGGGGTAGGACATAAAAAAAAAAAGTTTGAAGGGTTCCGAGAGTCCACGAAGGGAAGTATTCAGAAGTCTGGAAAGGGAGGACGGGGCCAAGCGCTCAATTACCACAGAGTTTTATAATACTGGGTCTTAGCGGCAACAGGGAGCCACTGAAGTAGGAGTTAGAGATGACGTGATTAGATTTGGGCTTTAGGAAAATCACTTTGGCGAATGCGGAAGAAAAAATTTGGGGAGGCCTAGCTGAAAGAAGCCCTTTCCCACCACCCAGGCTGGAGTCTCCACATACACAAACACTTTCCCCTTCCCCTTTCCCTCTTCCCCAAGAAGACTCTTCCTACCTGGCGGCCGGCGGACCTGCCCAGCTCTCTATACCTCCCGGCACTCGGGGTCTGGCTGGGGCTAGTTTGAGAACTAAGTCCTCGCTGCCCCCACCCACGGAGCCGCCCCAAGGAGGGCGGGGCCAAAGGGCCCTCATCGCACCCCACAGCCTTCTTGCCACAGCCGGTCCCATCTCGCAGCGTCCGCTCTGTCTGCAGAGGGCGCTGAGGAGTCAGACATTCGTGGCGATGGCCCCGCCGTCCCGGCCGTGCCTCTAATGGTACCAGTGGGCACCACCGCCTGTGTGCCGGCTTTGCGGACCACTGCCCTCCCTCTACCTTTTGTGATCTGCTTTCCCACCCGTGCGCTCTGCTCTCCATTCCTCCTCCTCCCCTTCAGTTCTCTCTGTGTGTGTCTGGCTGTCTATCTCTGTGTCTCTGTCTCTGTCTCTGTCTCTATCTCTGTCCCCTCCTTTCTCTCTCTCCCCCCTTTCCTTTCAGTCTCTCTCTGTGCCTCTGTCGTCTGTCTCTCCCTTCGTCTCTCTCTCTGTCCCTTCTTTTTTTCTCTCTCTCCCCTTCCCTTTCAGTCTCTTTCTGTTTCTCTCTCTCTTTTCCCCCCTTCTGTCTCTATTTCTATCCCCTCCTCTTCTCTCTCTCTCTCCCCCACTTCCCTCAGTCTCTCTCTGTGTCTGTCTCTCCCCTTCCCTCTCCTCTCCTCTCTCTTTCTCTCTCCCCCTTCTCTCTCTGTCTCTCTTTTTTCCTCTTCCTCCCCCCTTTGATTCTCAGTAAGAGCCCTTCTGCTTCTTCCCCTACTTTCTAGAACTTCAAAGTCAGCTGCTGAAAGTCTAAAATATTCTTCCCAGAGGCTCCATTTCCCAGCAATGGAAATCGTTTAATGTGCTCCACCAGGCTCCAGGGATCTTTGTCGACTTTTCCGGGAATGCCCTCTGCTACTTTACCAAACGCAACCATTGGTGTCACAGAGGAGCTCCTATCTGCCAGCCTGCCTTCAAGTAACAGCTGGGAGATGCTACATATATTCTGTGGGGTTTCCCTAAATTACTGGAACAATGGCACGAAACATATTGTGCCCTAGAATGCATTTCATAAAAAATTCCCTCCAGCAAGACCTCCATGACAGCCAACCAAGTTGAGATGTGTGACCCGAGGAAGAGCTCATAAGGACTACCCTATTTATAATTAGGGATAGCAATTCTCTAACCCCTGAATCATCCCAGCAAGCTTTTCCTCCCTTAACCCAAGAATCCATTGAACAGGGAAATGGAAAGTAAACTGTGTTTGTTGGAACCACTTCTTAGTAAAAGCAATGGTCAGCTTCTACCAATGAGCTCCTGTTCTCAGCTCAGCCAGATAAAGACAACACCTTCTAGGGAGGGAGGCCAAGGAAGGTAAAACAGTAATTGGTTCCTTGAGTGCTCCATTGGCTTATTCTGGTTCTCAAAGTATCAAGTCAGAAGCCATACAGCTGTAGTCCAAAGAGCCTCAGGTTTAGAACTGAAGGAACTCTGTTGGCAGTAAAGCCATAACTAGAAATTATGGTGGCTTGGGAAAGCAATATGAAAGGGATCTGCCCAATACAGCATCCCCAAGGCTACCAAGAGAGAGACTGCTTAGAGTAAGGCTTCTTGAAGTTTTTCCATCCTCCATCCCTTTTTATTTGACCCTGGACATATATAGCATAGATAAAGAAATCAAACCTTTAGTGACAATAAATCATAATATCAAGACCTCCCACATTCAGTTATGAGACTCCATGGGATGGACCCACAGTTTAAGAAGCTGTGGCATAGAGATAAGAAGCAAAAATGGTGAACTAGTGAAAACTCCACCTAGGAAGGAGCCATACTCCAGAGTGTAGTGGGTAATTAATTATTCTTGGTAACTAGACACAAATTCTATAAGCACCTTTTAAAATTTAACCTTGAAGCAAAGCTAGATTCTACTACCAAGCTCACACAGCTAATTGGTAGTAGAATCTAGCTTTGCTTCAAGGTTGAAGTCATTCTGAGAATAGCCAAAGCCTTAATTTTCTCTTGCACCTTCATTTACCCAATGGATTGGACTGTCATCTTCTCTTAACCATCTTTCTGTCCACCCACTCAGCTGTTTTTCAATCCCTTGCAGCCTGGGCCTCTGACTCCACCAAAATGCTTTCTCCAAAGAAAATGCTTTCTGCTACACCCAATGGCCTTTTGATCCTGGTGATCAGCCTCTCCACCCACCCTTATTTTAGTGACACAGATTTCTTTTACAGCTTCTACTTGCCTGTCTCTGTTCTTTCTCAGATTCCTTAGCTGGCTATGGACAGAATTTTGAGGTGAGAGAAAGTTTGTCTTTTGTGTTAGTCCCTTTGAATTCTTGGCAATGTTTTTTAGTGTGTGAGGAGTCAGTCAACAAGTGTTTATGGAATTCATACTACTGCTACTGTTCTAAGTGCAAGGAAACAAAGACAAAAATCACAATCTAGACAGAGCTTCCATTCTAGTGGGAAAGATACATATAAATATCTATGTACATACAGTAAAAATACAAAGTAATCTCAGAGTTTATACTCCTGCTACTGTTCTAAATTCAAGGAAACAAAAGTAAGACAAAAATCACAATCTATTCCTTAGGGTGCTTCCATTCTAATGGGAAAGATACTTATAAATATGTGAAAAATACAGTGAAAATACAAAGTAATCTCAGAGTGAGGAAGAAAGGGAACACAAGCTAATAGCAGAAGTTTTGGAGGAACCCTGGGGAAGTCATGTGGCAAAGGGGAATAGGGAGACCATTCAAATGCTGGAAGGCAGCCAGTGAATAGGTACAGAATTAGAAGATGGGGTGTTGTGTATAAAGGCGAAGTTAAGTCCATGTAGCTAGTTATATGTGGAGGGGAGTAAAATATGAAATAACTAAAAAAAAAAAAATAGGAGGGGGCCACCTCCCAGGAAGGGCTTAAAGAGCCAACCAGATGATTTGATCCTAGTCATAATAATAAGCAACCACTGGAATTTATTGAGTTGGGGAATGAAATGGTTAGACCTGTTTTATTTGTTTACTTTTTAGGGACACCACTTTGACAACTAGTTGAAGGATGAGTTGAAATGGAGAGAAACTTGAGTCAGAGATCAACCAGAAGGTTACTGTAATAGTGCAAGTGTGAGATGCCAAAGAACTGTACATGCCAAGGTGGTGACTGTGTGAGTAGATGGAAGACAAAAGTGAGAGATGGAAAGGTAGAAATGACAGGTTTCAACAAAAGACCAAATATGTGGGGTGAAAACAAATGAAGAGGTGAAGGTAACATTGAAGTGGCTTGCCTGGGTGACTAGAAGGATGATGGTACCTTCAACTGAGATAGAAAAGTTGTATTGAAGGCACAATTTAGGGAGAAAGATAAGTTCTGGTCTGAACTGTCAGGGTCTGAGATGTTGGGACCCCAGTAAAAGAAGTTTGTCCTTGAATTTAGGATCAAAGGGTGTGGTCTGTGATTCCCTTGAGAAATGTGAGACCCCGAAACTGGCCGAAGATTGCTGGTAATGGTTTCATGATAATGATAATGGCTGTTTAAAGTGGTCTTAGAAAATGGCTTGTTTTGAGGAAGTGCTCTGTTATTGAAAGAAGAATTAGACCCTCCGAAATTGAATGAATACCTCCTTTCAATACAAACTTAAATACAGATGATTGGGTGTGGGAATATGGACAAATGACGTGATCACAGAGTGGGAAAGGAAGGTAGGCAAGGAGGAGGGGTCAGGTGATGAGAAGAGGCTAGGAGAGGAGGGAAGATATAAGCAAAGCTGGTGGTAAGGGAAAGATGGCTCAGCAATGGAAACAATGGAGGCAATGAAGCCTGAATAAAGAACTGCCATAATCTATCCTCTGGCTCCTCATGACACTCCTTTGAATAGACACGCTGAGCATGGCTGGAATGTGCACCGAAGCTCTTAACTAGAGGTGAGACTCTTAACATAGAGATAAGACCCGATGCCCTTAGGTACCATACCTAACACTGAACATGTTGAGTTTGAGATGTCTGTGCGGTGGTACAGCAGGTAGAGCACCAGCCCTGGAGTCAGGAGTTTCTGAATTCAAATCTAACTTCAAACATGAGCTGTGTGACCGTATCACTTAACTCAGATTGCCTCTTAATGAGAAAAAGAGAGAGAGAGAGAGAGAGAGAAAATGAGAGAGAGAGAGAGAGATAACCAGTTTGTAATATCCACCAAGCAGTTGATGATGTGAAACTAGATAGAACTCAAGAGAGAGATTAGGGCTATATATGTACATCTAGGAATGATATTCATAAAAATGATAATTGAACCCAGGGGATTTGAGGCCCTACACAAACACACACAAGGGAATTCACTGATGTATCCCATATTTTCCCTCTCCCTCTCCGTGCTAATCTTTTAAATGAAATGCTTATTGATAAAATTTTAATAAATTATTAACTAATTCATGTTAGATATTTGCTTTATTGGGACCTTTATCAAAAGACTTTTGTTCAGTGTTGTTCAGTTGTGTCCAACTCTTCATATTCTGTATGGAGTTTTCTTGACAAAGTTATTGGAATGGTTTGCCATTTCTTTCTCCAGTAGATTAAGGCAAACCTAGGTTGCCTGGGATCACATAGCTAATTATTTTCTGAGGTCACATTTGAATTCCTGGAGTAGTTCTCTCCACTGTACCAGGTAGCATTCTCAAATAAAAAGAGACTTCCTTAAGTCAAAGGAATGAATATGGGGCAGTGGAGTTTAAGATGTGAGGCATACCAGGGTTAGATTTTTGGTTCCTAGAAATCTCTCTTCTTTTTAAAAATTTTTATTGATGTCTTAAAAAAAATAATACACTTGTTTTGCATAATTTTGCATGGGCCTTCTCAGTGGGAGTGGGGGGAGAGGAGCAGGGAAGAAGGGAAAGAATCTGGAACTCAAAGTTTTAAAAATAAATGTAAAAAAAATTTTTTACATGCAACTAGGATGAATAAAATATTAAATTAAAAAAAAAAATCACACTCATTCCTGAGAAGTCTTTCCCCAGCCCATAAGGCTTCCCTTGTAACAAAGGAAAAATAAAACAGTTTAGCAAGCTAAGAAACTCATTGAAAGATATACACAACATTCCATACTGATAGCCAAGGATATCACCAACCTAAGGAGAGAGGTGAATTTTCTCATTTCTTCCTCTTGAACTATCCTTTCTAGGACCACTTCTATCAATTTACACTCCTGGTAATGTTTTCTACTCTTCACTCCGATACTACATATCAGTTGCCAAATTACATCAATTCTGCCTTTACTACACCTCTCATATCTGTCCCCTTCCTCTTCACACACAACTTTTTTCCATTGTTGTTTAAGCTCTTACTCCCTCTACACCCAATGGCCTTTTGATCCTGGTGATCAGCCTCTCCACCCACCCTTATTTTAGTGACACAGATTTCTTTTACAGCTTCTACTTGCCTGTCTCTGTTCTTTCTCAGATTCCTTAGCTGGCTATGGGCAAAATTTTGAGGTGAGAGAAAGTTTGTCTTTTGTGTTAGTCCCTTTGAATTCTTGGCAATGTTTTTTAGTGTGTGAGGAGTTAGTCAACAAGTGTTTATGGAGTTCATACTACTGCTACTGTTCTAAGTGCAAGGAAACAAAGATAAAAATCACAATCTACACAGAGCTTCCATTCTAGTGGGAAAGATACATATAAATATCTATGTACTTCCTATACATATAGCTTCCTAATCAGTCTTAGTTTCAAGTCTTCCTTCTCCAAAACACTCTCTTCACAGCTGCCAGAATGCTTTTTCTAAAGATCACTCATGTCTAACAAGTCACTGACCTGCTTAAGAAACTCTTGGCTCCCTTTTGATGCTAGGATCAAATATTTCACCTTTATTGCTGCTTTTTTAAAAATTTATTTTATTTTATTTATTTTTTTTGCTTTTTGCTGAGGCAATTGAGGTTAAGTGACTTGCCCAGGGTCACAAAGCTAGAGAATGTTAAATGTCTGAGACCAAATTTGAACTCAGGTCTTCCTGACTTAAGGGCTGGTGCTCTATCCACTGCACCACCTAGCTGCCCCTATCGCTGCTTTTTAATTATTCTTTTTGCATAAGTTTTATGATATACATAATAATTTACATGATGGTAAATTTAAATGTAATTTATAATTAAGTGGTATCAATACATATTTATATTTATCCACATCTATATCTGTATCTATATCTATAGCAAAGTTTCTTAAACCATGGATCATGATGCTATATGTAAATGAATGTGGGAGTCATGAAATTATAATTTCTTATCAGTATATGTTTGATTTGTATAGCTATGTTATATATCTATGTACCCAGGGTCACGTAAAAATTTCTTGGATGAAAAGGGGTTGTGAATAGAAACAGTTTAAGAAGCCCTATAGATAGATATCTATCTATAATTTGGCTTTTTGTTTGTTTTGATGAAAAGAGTGTGAAATTAGAAAAAGTTTGGAGACTTTTATTACCTTCCACTGACTTCATATCTCAATTCCTCATTTAAAATTAAACACCAGTCCATTTCCTCTGCTAATCTTTAAAGGTCTCCTAGATCTTATATGTGTAATTGCCAGTCAAAATCTGAAAGAGGCACACTTTTATGTCTCAGTTTTTCTATTCTTGGCTACTTACTTCAGATCATTTTTCTGAGTGCATAGGGAACTCCATCGATCAGGGTTGTCCTCATTAACTCCCTTCTACCTTCTGGTATTTTCTTTCCATCCTTTCTTCACTCCATCCTCATTGGCCAGTAGGTTACTAGAAATTTAGAAGAGCAGATTTAATGTTGATCAGGTCTCCTTTGATGCTGTTACCTATCAGGAAGTTTGTTCCATTAAGAGAGGGCTAAGTTTCCATTCTGTTCACCAATTTGGACTATGCTAATATTGACTAAGTATCATTACATTGCCCTTCATACATTCTGGTGAAATATAAACACATTAGTTACCCTAGAAAGCTGCTTTAAACCTAGATACGTCAGTTCAAACAAAGCAGTGTTTTAACTGGTTGGGAAAGGATAAACTAGGCTGACTTAACGAGTTTGTTAATGAATTTCCTTGGTTGAGGATTTTTTATGTACAGCTAATGCAAGTTCCACCTGGCTGCTTCTTCCCCATAGTGGCCAAGCTTGCCTCTCACCCTACCACAATTTTGCCCTATTACCTCAATCCAACAAATTCTATTTGCTTTAATGAGATAGCTTTCTGAGTCAGGGATGACCATTTGTTCTCCTACCTCATCTTTTACTCACTGGAGCTTGGTTCTACCTTTCCCTTTCCATCCCATTTCATTCCAATCTCCCAACTCTTTCCTGTCAGTTATATTTTCCATTGTTCCTGAGTTAGTCAACCTCATTTCTTCTCACTCTTTTACCCAATCAAGATGGAAGCAGGGTGGTTTTCTGAGCCCGACAGTTTCCTTTCTGTGAATTGTTGATTCAGTGTCACTCAAGGAACAGAGAGACTCCTTCCTATGACAAAAGCTTCAGTTCTGGGTTCAGCTAGGCTTAGGTCCTGGGTGAACCCAACCCCCAAAAGTTAGACTTTTCTCCTGAGTTCTGACTTATTATGTCCCAATTCTTTATAGTCAAGTATGATTCATGTCTAGGGTTTCCCCTAAAAGGGGCCCAGTGAAAGGTATCTTCCAGATTTAGCAACCTAAAAGAAAATTTTGATTCTTTGGAAAAAAGATATACATAAAGATAATACAGAGAATACAGAGAAAATTCTTAAAATTCAGTGTGCATTAAAAATGCTTAAAATAGCAAACAATAACTTATCATATCAGAAGACTTTTCTAGTTCTTAAATTTAACCTTTGTATATCTTCTATGTTTTTGCACATGTATCTACCTCATTAGACTTTGACCTCCATTACACTTTGACCTCCTGGGGGCAGGGACTGTCCTTTGTTTTTTTGGGGGGAAGTTTTGGGTGTTTTTTGGTATCTCTAGACCTTTCAGTGCCTGGCACATAGTAGGTACCTGATAAATTCTAATTAACTGACCATACACATTATACTCTCCTAAGAGGGAAAGACAATTCTCTAGGACTGTGGGACATATTCATATTCACCTCTATCTGCAATCTCTGATCAAGTGAAAAAGTTCAGCTCTCCTGGCAAATTAGGACATGGCTTGGTTTTCTGCATCTTTACAGCTGTGTTATGCTTTTGTTATTGTGACATGGCACCCCAAAAGAAAATAATGTAATATTGGGGTGTGTTAATCATTAGATTCTATCTGAAATATCAGGTTAAAGTCTGAGTTCCAGGATTTAAGAAGGATGTTGAGTGAACTGGAGAGTTTCAAGAGGAGGACATCCAGAGTTCATGGAATATAAAGACCAGTTGAAAAACATAACAGTAATAACAATGATAGATAATATTTATATAATGCCTAAAACACTGTACTAAGTTATTATTTCACTTGTTCCTCAACAACCCTGACAGGCAGATGCTACTATCAGCATTCCCGTTTACAAATAAGAAAACTAAGGCAAACAGGTTAAGTGACTTTCCCAAGATCACACATCTAGGAAGTATCTGAAACCTTATTTGAATTCAGGTCTTTCTGACTCCCGGCCCAGTTCTCTGTGCACCATGGCACTTCCCTTGCTGCCCAAATTATACTATATTATGTCTTTGCTTAGTGTTCAATTCTGTTTGACTCAAAAACCTGAACAAGGCTGGATAACACAAAAGCAGAAAATGTATTGGGTTTGGAGCTGGAGGAACTGGATTCCAGATCCAGCTCTGTTATTTACTAGCTTTGTATTCCTGGGCAAATTACTTACCCTACTGGGGTCCAGTTTTCTCAACTGTACAAAATGTATATGATGAACTCTGGGTTTCTTGCGACCCTAAATCTGTGATCTGGAGATCTAGATTGCCGTAGGGCACTAACAGTGCTAACCTTAAACTGACCATGAGTCAGAGCTGTGACTCTGCTATGAAAAGACTGTGAGGTCATTTCCCCATTATAGCCAGCCCTGCCCAGACTTATGTCATAGTCTTGTGTACAATTCTAAAATGGCTTGCTAAAGAGCAGAGGAGATAGGAGAAAAGCCAATGGCTAGAGAAGGGAGAGCAATTCATTGTGAAAGAATGGAGGCTGATTTTCAGATGTATCTTTTGTGGATAACTAAACCTAATTCTCTGGAAAAGCCAAAACTAATCCTTCATGTGCCTTGGATACACAAGTTCTTTCTCTATATATTTTGTTCCTGTGTCATACTAGCATATATCAGCTCTTTCCACAAATCATACATCATTTTTGTGAATCTTTACCAGGTTTATGGAAGAGATGGTCTATTGCTGCTTTTTTTTATTCTTCATTTTTTGATTAGCTATTTTTGCTTTAAACTAATAACATCCTCTGAAAAATAAAAGTAAACACATCGATGGGGGCTCAAGAGTTATCAAGTCTATTGTATTGAATGTAGAACGCCAAGTACTTCAAACCAGATGAGTTTTTTTGCCCAATCCCTGAGTGAGTAGTTCCTATTCATTTAAATATCATCTATTGTGCTAGATTTGCAGTATGAAGACCTGATAACCAAATTCAAATCTCAGCTCTGCTACTTAACTATTTTTGTGACTTTTGGGAAGTCAACTAATCTCTGAACTTCTCTCCTCTATCAAATGAAGAGATGGGAACAATGACATCTAGTTAAATTTATGATTTTCAGGAGCTATAAATGTATATTTTATTTTTCCAAGTGAACTGTAAGTCCCTTGAAGGCAGGTATTTACTGACTCCTTTCAAGCAAGGTAGCTTTTCATCAAACAGGATTAAAGAATGTTGGTGCATGATTGAGAGTGATTAGTGATTCTCTTTCATCTTTATTAAGGCAAATTTGGCTTCAAGGGACCAGTGAGGTTCATTATTTAACCAATGAAGGCCATCCCCTTCCCTGGAACTTATAGTCTTAGATAATTACTTTGGGGTAAGGCTCTAAGGGATCATATTTGCCCAGGATCAAATGACTACTTTGTATAAAAAAGCAGGACTGGAACCCAGCTCCCTAATTACTCTGCTAAGTTGCCTCTCAGAGAAGCAATGCTATGATTTCGAAGAGTGCTGGAGTCTTCTGGTACTGATGACTGATGGAGAGGAAGGGCTCTACTTGAAGAAGGAGGAGTCTAGTTGGCAGTTCCAGAAGGCCAGAGCCAGTTGGCATTCAGAGCAAAATAACAGGAAGCAGGCCCAAAGTTAGCTGTTAGCAGTTCCCAGAAAGGATCAGCAGAGGTCAGGATTCAACCACTTTAGCTTGACAATCTCTATTTTATAAGCCAAGAACTGACAAAGTTCTGGATAACAAATAATAATGATGAAGATTAGCATTTATGTAACACTATTAAGTTTGCAAAGAGCTTTCCAGACAACCCCAAAAGACCACTTTGCCTCAGTTATCTGAATAATTTGGAATAAAGTCTTTTCCAATCTCTTCAATATGAATTTTCCCCGTATTCCTAGAGAGAATTCCTGTCCCAGAGACTTTGTTTATACCATTACTCTCCATCCGGTAGCTCCAAGTCTGACCTCCAATACCCTCCAACCCCTGCCTCCAGGCTGTTCCCCTTGCCTAGAGTTTGATCCTTCTTTATCTCTGCTCCTGGTGGCCCTGGATTCCTTCAAATGTCAACTAAAATCCCACCTTGTATAGGTAGTCTTTCTTGATACTCTCTTAATGCTAAGTGCCTTCTTCCTGATAAATGGGTGATTTATATGATTTCTCATTGTTCAGTGACTCCATTTGAGGTTTTCTTGGCAGAATTACTAGATTGGTTTGCCATTTCCTTCTTCAGTTCATTTTACAAATGAGGAAACTGAAGCAAATAGGGTTAAATGAGTTGGCCAGTGTCACACAGTTAATATCTGAAGCCAGATTTGAACTCACTTCAAATGAGTCTTCCTAACTTTTGGCCCAGCCTTCTAGCCACTGCACCACAAATTGGCTCCTTAGTGATATGGAGCTCTTTGCAAGCTGTTTTCTGCTGAGACCCTTGAGAGAGATTTGTTTGCCCTTCTTTGTGTTTCCAGCACTTAGCACAATGCCTGCCTGTATATAGTAGGTGCTTAATAAATGCTTATTGATTTACTTCCAAGCCTTCAATGCCCAGCTCTAATTAAGCAATAAATTGACAAACATTTATTTGAGTCTATCTCCTAGCCACTATGAGACCTACAAAGACAAATGAAATAATCCCTGTCCTCAAATACCTTCCTGTTCTTGGGAGAGCCAATATGGATATAACCTAGCTCCTTTATTGAGGCTTTTCCAAACTACTCAATTCATAATTATTTCTTCCTCTAGCACTCAGTTTTTACCTTCTCTCTCTCTCTCTTTTTTTTTATTAATACTTTTTATTTGCCATACCCATATATATGGGTAATTCCTCAACATTAACCCTTACAAAGCTTTCTGTTACAAATTTTTCCCCCTACTCCCCACCCCTCCCCTAGAAGGCAGGATATCTACTACATGATAATTATGTTAGAATACTTAAGAAATCGAAAATGTGTATAGTTATTGCCATACATCATTTTTGTGCAGGAGAAATCGTATCTACAAGAAATAATAATCGATAAAGGAAATACAATGCAAGCAAACCTCAATAGAGAACATGAAAATGTTATGTTGTGGTTCACATTTTACATCCCTCTCTCTGGGTGTATATGGCTCTTTTCACCGAACAATTGGAAATGGTTTGAGGCATTTCATTGTTGAAGAAAGTCATGTCCATTAGAACTGATCATCATCTTCTCTCTTTTTTAAATAGGATTTTATTTTTGCAAACACATGAAAAAATAATTTTCAACATTCACCTTAGCAAAACCTTATGTTCCAAATTTTTCTTCCTCTCCCCTAACTCCAAGATAGCAAGCAATCCAATACAAATTAAACATATGCAGTTTATCTAAACATATGTGCATATTCATCATGCTGAGCAAAAAAAATCAATATGTATAAATGTTTAAAAGGACTTTATATTTTCTCATTTGGGGCTCATAACAATTCTGTGAAATAGATACTACAGAATCTGTACAATTTTTAAAATAAAGTACCTCTCTTAACTGTAGTCCAAGGCTCTTTTCTTTCATTTAGATAGCTCTAGTAAACTCATCTCCTTCATGAAATTGTTATCATCATCTCCATTATCAACAATTTCTTATTACTACTTAAGTTCTTTCTTTCATTATCTCTTTGGTGGAATATTTTCCTACTCTCCTAATTGGTTTCCTACTCCCATACCTCTTCCAACTCCAATCCATCTTCCTTTCAGCTGCCAGTGATCTTCCTAAAATCCAGATGTTACTCATCAGTAACTTGATGTTACCCCTAGAGTCAAATATAAATTTCTGTTTCCCATTTTTAAAAATTCATCATCTAGCTCTGACTTTTCTTTCTAGACTCAATTAGCATCAGTCTTCCCTTCACACCGACAAAACTGGTCTACTTCATGTTTCCCATACTGAATATTCCATCTCACATCCATGCTTTTGTAGAACTGTCCCTCATGCCTCCAAAGCTCTCCAGTCTTACCTCTGCTTCTTGGAATCCCTGTCTCCTTTCAAAATTCAGCTCGTGACCCACATCCTATGTGAAGCCTTTCCTGATTTCCCCAGTCATATGGACACCTTTCCACCAAATCATCTTGTCCTTGTGCTTGTACATGTTGTTTTCCCTCAGGAGAAGGTCAATTCCTTGAAGGCAGGAACTATTTCATTTTTACCTTTAAATTCCCAGTGACCGTCACAATGCTTGGCAAATAGGAAGGCTTAATTAATGATTTCAATTTGAATTAAATTGAATTATTACTGTGTGTAAAACATTGTTCTCTGTATTTCGGAAATATGAAAAGCTCTAAAATATAGTCCCCACTGTTGCTTCCTGACCCTCCCTCCTATTACAGCCTTCTGGGAATAGGGGTAATGGAGAGGAAATTTGGATTTATCTAAGCTTGGCATAGGTTCAGCCTGCATATACTTGGCAGGTATCCCAGGTAACAATGTTGTAATAGTCCATTCCAGTTATGTCTTGCTTTTCATAACCATTAACCAGAAAAGGAGAATAGTTTGTAATTCTTCCCACCAGATGGGGCACTACTCCAGTTACCAGATCATTTGAGGTTGCTTTGAAAAATACACAAAACAAGCTCTTATGCACTCTGCCCACCCCCATAAGACCAGAGGCTTCAAAGAGCTGGCCAAAGAGGAACCCCCAAGAGTTGGGTTCTGAGTTTGTTCAAGCACAGCAGTTCTTAACCTGAGGTCCATGAAACTGTTTTTGAAGCTATTTTGACAACTGTATTTCAATATGATTGGTTTTCTTTTGTAATCCCATGTATTTTATTTTATGTCCTTAAAAACATCTTCCTGAAAAAGGGTCCATAGGCTTCACAAGATTGCCACCCCAAAAAAAGGTGACTAACCCCTTTGCTGTAATATGAAGGATATACCACTCCCATACCACATATGGGAAATTTCCCAGCTTGATTTTAATCTTTGCTATTCATATTAAATAGGCAATTCACTTTTTTTTTTTTTTTTTTTTTGCCACAAAAACCAGTAGGACTGAAAATTTTTAGTGCTTTTCTCTTTGGGAACTTTGTCTATCTCATTAAAAAAAAACAACAATAACAACAACAAAAAACAAACAAACAAAGAAACAAACGAAAAACAATAAACAATTCTTAGTAAAACTCCTTAGAACATTTCCTCCCTGGGTGGGGAAGGGAAGGAGAAACAGTAATATGAAGAGAAGAGGATCGAATTCTGGGACACCCTAGAGCTGACAATACAAATAAAGGAGAAACTAACTAAAGTATTAGGAATTAAACATGTCTTGTGCTTCTCCCTAGATGCTGAGGTTTTCAGAAGTTCCTTTCTCACTTCCCAATCCATATTCAACTCTTTGCTCATTGCTCCACTGTTTAGCTGCTTTCTCTGGTTTTCCAGATCTAGCTTCTTTGGCTACCAGGGTTCTTGATATAGATCACTGAAGCAGCAGTAAGCTAAAGTTACCACCAGCCCTGGGGTCTCCACCTTCATCTTTCTGTTTTGTTTTAGAAATCAAAACAAGCCCCAACCCCACCTCCACTCCCAGCATTTTATTGCTGGTCTTTTCATCGAGAATACTTAAAAGTTGGGGCAGCTAGATGGTGAAGTGGATAGAGTACCAACCCTGAAGTCAGGAGGACCTGATTTTAAATCTGGCCTCAAGTATTTAACTCTTCCTAGCTGTGTGACCTTGGGCAAGTCACTTAACCCCAATTGCCTCAGCAAAAAAGAAAAAAAGAAAAGGGAGGGAGGGAGAGAATTTGGAATGCAAAATTAAAAATAAAAACAAATGTTAAAAATTATTTTTGCATATATTAGAAAAAATACAATTTTAAATAAATATATATTTTTAATTGGAACAGAAAAAAGCTAATCTATGGGCCTGCATACCCAATATTACCACATTCTCCCACCCCATTCCCAGATTTCTTTGGTGTCCTGAATACCAGCTCCTATGAAGGGAAGATGACAGAAACTTCAATCTTATCCCATCCCCAGTGAGAGGGAAAGAAGAATGAGATTCAATATCCTTATCACTATTTAATTTCTTTAAAACAGCAACATCAGCCCTGTAGAGGAAATAATTCAGACAGACAACCAGGTAATGTTTGGGCACTGGCTGCAGTTATATTTTATTGGGTTTAAATGACCATGGATAAAAACTTGGGGAGTAAGTTGCCATATGGGCAAAACTTGAATCATCACACATTCCCTTGGAATTTAGTACTTCATATTCTGAGAGACACATCCTTATTTTTTCTCATTCCCATAATGATTTCAGTCACTGATCCTCCCTTACCCCTCTCCAAACATAAGTCACTCCTAAGTTCCATCTCATTAAATGTCAACAGCATACAACAGCACAGCTTTCAACATATCCAGTCCAAATTCCAGTAGACTCCATGGATTCCAGCGGAATCCAGTCCATTTCCCTACTGAATATCCTACTGTATTTCTCAGTCAATGCCTAAGTGCATACTCTAGTGTTTTGACCTGATTTCTAATGGTTTAACATTACTGTAGACTTTTTTTCTCAGAGCATCCTTTTGATATTACTGGAGTGATGGTCTCCTTCAATCATCTTTTCTCCTGTATCCCTAAAATAACATGCTCCCAATAATACATTCTTAAAATTCTTAAAATTTCTTAAAACTTTCTTAAAACTAGTAAGTTTATGACCCCTTAGCTTATCATGACAAGTACCTTTAAGATGGTTGCAATCTAATTGGGGAAACAGAACACAGACTTAAAATAAGTCAGACATCTAACAGACCAACTGTCATCTGCTAAATGCAAGTGAATACGGCAACAGCAATATTATGTAATGATCAATTCTGATGGATGTGACTCTTTCCAACCATGAGATGATTGAGGCCAGTTCCAATGATCTTATGATGAAGAGAGCCATCTACACCCAGAGAAAGGACTGTGGAAACTGAGTGGGATTCACAACATTACATTCTTACTCTTTTTGTTGTTGTTTGCTTGCATTTTGTTTTCTTACTCATTTTCTTTCTTTTTTTATCTAATTTTTCTTGTGCAGGAAGAGAATTGTATAAATATGTATGCATATATTGGATTTAACATATATTTTAACAGTAAAATATATTGGATTACTTGCCACCTAAGGGAGGGGATGGGGGGAAGAAGGGGAAAATTTGGAACACAAAGCTATGCAAGGGTCAATTATCTGTGCATATGTTTTGAAAATAAAAAACTTTAGCACCAGCCCTGAAGTCAGGAGGACCTGAATTCAAATTTGACCTCAGACACTTTAATACTTCCTAGCTGTGTGACCTTGAGCAAGTCATTTAACCCCAATTGCCTCAGCCAAAAAAGAAAGAAAGAAAGGAAGACAGAAAGAAAAGAAAAAGCTTTAATAAAAAAAAATGCAAGTGAAGACAATAAATACCATTGGAGATAAGAAGAGGGACCACTTTGGAGTAGGAAAGTTAAGGAGAGTTTCATGGGAAAGTAGAATTTGAACTAAGATTTAAGGAAGGACAGGTCCTAAATCAACATAGAGAAAGTACTAAGGGCATTTCAGGCTTAGGGAAGCAGGTGAGCAAAGATACACAAGGCAAGATTAGGTGAGAGTGAGTAAATAAACTAATCTGACTGAAGTGTTTCTATAAAGAAATAAGGAGAGATAAATTTAGCAGTGCTTCTTGGTGGAGTTCTTCGAGGATTTGTTGGTAGAGAGAATGCTACTTTACTTTCACCTCATCCTGTCATTATGAAATTAGTAATCCTGGCTTCTGTATCCACCATTTTTTTTTTTTTTTAATGGCCATGATCCTGGATCAGTTGCAATGTAACTATTTAATCTAACACATGCGTACATTAATCCAGGTGTCAATATATTTTCTGAATGTTCATATGTGTCAGAATGGATGTTGCAGATGGTAAACCTGAAAGGGTTTGAACTGTGTCAAAATGTCTCTATATATTTCTGTTCAATATGACAGACATACTGGACAACTCAACAAAGCTTTAAGTACTTGCTCTGCCTCAGGCACTTCGGTATTTAACCACTTTGAGACAAGGCACCCATGTTGAGGGGACAAAAGGGAATAAGGCATGGTTTTCACCTTCAAGGCATTGACATTCTAATGGGAGAGGAAAAACAAAGTAGCTCACTTTGACATTGGAGAGCCTTTCTTGGAAACAACCCTCTAAAGTAGCTAGTGAATATTTTTATTTCCGTGTTCTACAAAGAAGTAACTGAGGCTCAGGTGTGAAATCATTTGGGAAAAATCACATAGCTACTGGCAGAATCCAGTCTTCAAATGCAAATAAAAAGACAGTTATCCTTTTTTTTTTCTATCTTGAGGGTTAGAATCCAGTGCATCAGTGATCTGGAAAATCTGCATAAAAGTTTTTGGTCCTTTTGTACTAAAGAAATCTGAATTATTATGGTATTAAAAGAGAAAATATGTTGATATTATATAATATTATATACATATGTTTCTAAACTTTTTCTGTTTAGAAATTCCAAAATGTCCCCTTTAACTTCTTATGCCAAAGAGAGATATACTGAAACCTCATTGGAGAAAATCATGGTGTGGAATGGATAACTATGTTAGAAGAGGGACTAGATCTACAATTTCATTGTCTTTGGAACTCCAGGTGAAGGAACTCCCTCTACCAATATAAACCAGCAACTTCTCTTTAACTTACTATAGCTCTAGAGAGTAGCCTAGAACAAAGCTTTTTAAACTGTGGATTGTTAAATCCCATATAGGGTCAAGTAACTCAATGTAGGGGTCATGAAAAATCTAGCAACAGTAAAAGCTATTCTACTAAGCTTTAATTTTTTTTTTTAGTATTTTATTTTTCCAGATACATGAAAAGATAGTTTTCAATATTCACTTTTGCAAAACTTTGTGTCACAATTTTTTCCCTATGTTTTCCCTTTTCCCTCCCCAAGGTAGCAAGCAATCCAATACAGATTAAACATATGCAATTCTTCTAAACATATTTCCATATTTGTAATGCTGCAAAGAAAAATCACATCAAAAGAGAAAAAAAAAAGATGAGAAAGAAGAAAACCCAAACAACAACAATAAAAGGTGAAAATATTGTGCTTTTTCAGTCTCCATATTTCTCTCTCTGGATTTGGATGGCACTTTCCATTGCAAGTCTACTGGAATTGCCTTGAATCATCTCATTGTTGACAAGAGTCAAATTTATCAGAGTTTACCATTTCATAACAAGATTTAATTTTTTTTTTTTTTTTGCTTTTTGCTGAGGCAATTGAGGTTAAGTGACTTGCCCAGGATCACACAACTAGGGAATGTGAAGTGTCTGAGACTAGATTTGAACTCAGGTCCTCCTGACTTCAGGGCTGGTGCTCTATCCACTGTGCCACCTAGCTGCCCCCAAGATTTAATTCTTTATGTAAAAATAAACAAGCATATTCATTTCATTAGTATGTAAATTTGCTTTTGTCTTTAATAAATAGTAAAATTACATGTATGCCAAAGAATTGTTTAAAAGTAAATTTCTTTGTGATTTATCATTAGTAAATGTTTGGTTTGTATATCTTTTTTATATATCTCTATACCCAGTATTGCATAAAAATTTCTTAGGCCAAAAGGGGTCAAAAGTGGAAAAAGTTTAAGAAACTTTGGTCTAGAGTACTGAGAATGATTTGACCAGTATGCACCAGCTTTTTATCCATTAAGACACTCTCTTAATATGATAGAATAGAATATAGAATAAGATAGAATATAAACTATTCCCCCAAAAAAGGTACAAGATTCTCTGAAAGCACAGAGGAGGGATAGGGGTTATTTTCAGTTTCCTATTGAGGAAGTGATTGATTTAGGATCTGATCCATGAGTAGGATGTTGAGAGATGGGATGGGGACCTAAGAGACTCAGAAAATATCAAGTAGTTGAGCTTAGCTAGATCATAGTGTAGGGGATAAACAGAAGCTTGTTGAGGGTGGCAACCATTTGTCATTTTGTCTTTGTACCCACCCAGTGCCTAACACAGGAACTGGCTCATAGAAAGTATAAAACAAATGTTTGATGATAATTAAGGGAGGGGGAGTAAAACTGAAGAAGTGGGTTTGGGACCAAAGCATGGGAAGACAGGGAGCTCTTCAAAGCTTTTTAGCCAGGGAGTAACAGGATCAGAGAAATGCCTTAGGAAGATTAATTCAGCAGAGTGCAGGAAAAAATGAAGGAGACCAGATTAAAGAAAAGGAGAGCTATTAGCAAGTCATTCAAATAATTTAGAAATGAGTGAATGAAGGGCTTTGGCAGTGAGTGGCATAAAAGGCAGAGTCTAGAGAAACACAGAGGGAACAGAAGTGACAGGACTTGATTAATTAGATGAGAGAGATTTTTAAATGAATCTGAAGTTTAACGTCTAGGCAACTAGATCAGGGAGGATATGACTCAGAGACAGGGAAAATACGAAGAGGAGCAGAATGGGAGAAAGATGATTTTACTAGGTGCATAAAATGTGTGATCTTGGGGAAATCACTTAACTTCTGTCTGTAAAATGGGGATAAGAGTCTTAAAATAAAATTCAATTTCCAACCCTGCCCTGGTCAATTAAAGGCAAACCCAGGAAATAAGACAAAAGGAATTTATTGGCACCCAAGCCATCAGGTTGTTGGACTAGGGCTGACTGTGCTTAATTCTGAACAGATGGCTAGGTGGCAAAGTGGATGGAGCATCCTGACCTATGTAACACCTGGCCTTGACACCCAACCATCTAAATTGACGATGTCTTCGGAAAAAGGCAGATTAAGGTCTGGAGTGAGTATCCAAGAGGTCCCAAGGACCACCAGAGCCCAGATGCTAAAGCACCTACTTACAATGCCTCATGAGCAATATCCCTTTAAAGTCAAGGGAGTTTTTTCATGTTTCATCAAAGGTCTATGGCTTTTGAGTGACACCTGAAATGCATGATTACATCACTATGTCCCATTCTTATTGTATTGTTAGCTTTTCAAGACTATGTAAATATCATCAACATGCAAGCAATATAAATATAATATAGAATCTACCTATGGATTTGTATATCTTTGGATATGCTTCTGGAATTCAAGGTGTATATACAAATATCAGAAACAAATAATAGCTAATGAATCAAAAGGATGATTTATTCTTTTTTGATATATTGAAGACATGCCACAATTTGTTTTGCTATTTCTCAACTTGGGTGAGAGTCTACTTTGTTTCCAGTTCTTTTTTTTTATCACAAAAAGTGCTGCCATATATATTTTGGTGAATATGGGACCTTTCTTTTTGTCACTGAACCTCCTTAGGGTATGTACCTAGCACTGAAATATCTAGGTCAAAGGACATCAACATTTTACTCATTCTCTTTATATTATTCCAAATTGCTTTTTAGAACAGTTGGACCAATTGTCAGCTCCACAAGCAATGCACTAGTGTACTTATTGTTCTTTCTTTCAAGGCAACCAGCTTTACAGCACTTGCCCAGGGTCACACGCTAGTAAGTATCTGAAGTGAGATTTGAATTAGAGTTTTTCTGATTCTAAGTTTTTCTTCCCCACCTAATTGCTCTTTCATTTTTCAATAAACCACCTGACATTGACTAGTCCTATCTATTCATTGAATCAAAGATTTAGAATTAAAAGTAATCTTAGAGATCACTGAGTTTAGCTTTCCTAATTTTACAAAATTGGAGCTGAGACTATACTCAGATATGTCACAGAGTGACACAACCAGGATCACATAGTTAGCAAGTCTCTGAACAGATCTTCCTGACTTAATGTCTAGCACATCCACTATAGCTTTGTCAAGTTTGCTAATTTTCTGGATATCAGTTGAAAATGTTGATTTGTTTAGGTTTGCATTCCTTCTACTATTAGTGATTTGAGGCATTCTTTCATATGTAAAACCTCCCCAGCACCATGCCCTAAAATGGAAAAGTATAGGGGTAATTGACAACTTTTCTTAGAATCCTGGTGATTGCCCTGAGAAACTAAGATTTCTAGGATTGCTGCTTATGAGCCCCCACCCATGAGTTTCTACTAATAGTTAGCCAGCAACTTCATCTTTTATAAAAGGGATTTACAAAGAAGATATAGTATGAACAGTTGATACAAAGCATCCTTTCTCTTTCTGCCTCACAATTTAGGGTAAATTGTTTCATAAATACACACAGAATCTATGGGAATAGTGGACACAAACTTAAATTTAATTACAATGAGGACACAGGAGTATAAAACCTACAAAGCAAAAAGGTACTTCCTGACTCCTGGTCACAAAAATACTTTTGCTTTACAGAGCCTTCATGAAGTTCTTTGTGGGGTGGATAAGTGGTGATAAACAAGTCATTCCATTAAGCTGGTATCTCTGCTGGACTAGGTGATTTGCTGTTGGTCCAGTTCACTTTTCTACTCCTACAGGTCATTACCACTAAAGGGGCTAGCTAGCAGCACCATTCAGCTCTTTTGCACTCATGTAGTTGCCCAAGGGCATATCCATCTGGGAATTTTCATTCACCTAAGATCTGGAAAGACTAAAAAAAGACAGAAGTATTCATGTGTTTACAATGCCCAGAGCCATGTGGGAGATAAAGAGACACCCCTCACACACACAGTTCTCAGTTCATAGTTATCCTGCCTCTTAGCTACAAGAAAAAGAGGGAAAGCTTGGCAGATTGCCCCCTTAAGATATACACATTCAGTTCTCCTGGCTCAGCAATCCCAGAGTCATCAGCTCTTCCATCTCCACTTTTCATATGAACCCTTCGGTCATAAATGACTAGAATTTGACTCCTCCTGTTTTCATGTGGTTATTCGAACTGGAATATTTGGACACATTCCAAAGTCTGACCCTGCCTAACCCAGCTCATTCCTAGTAGACATAGGATTGTTAATAGTTTTCAAAACTTTGGTTTAGAACTGTGTGTTCCCATCCCTTGACCGCCTAAAGTGATCCCTTTAAAAAGTATTTTTTAAATGATTTATTATTTAATTTGGAATGTATTATGATACATGGTGAAATGAGGGTAACATGGTTTAATGGATTACACAATGAACCTTGAAGTCAGGAAGCACTGAGTTCCTGTCCTGTCTGTGACATGTGACTATGAACAAATCATTTAACCTCTCAGTGCCCTAATTATTTTTTTTTTTAAGGAATTGGGGTTTATTGATGTGCTCGGGGTCACATAATATCTGAGGCTGGATTTGAATTCAGGTCTTCCTGACTCCAGTGCTCCTTACAACTAATTTTCTAAGAATATAACTAACAGATGAAGTGTGAACCTGTAATAGTAGAGAGAATTGCTACATTGGGAGTTTCCTACAATGATGAAATAAAACATCTAATACCTCCTTCATCCCCTCCAAAAAAGAGTAAGCTATGGATCCAATCCTATTTCTTATTAACCATACTCCCATCTAATTTTTCGAACAGTTTTTATTGAATGAGTTTTTTTCTATTGTCATCAATTTCTACCAGTTTTATTCATTTATTTTTGCTCCAGAGCTTTAACTTAGTCATTAAGGGAAACTTCAAGATCAAAGTTTGGTGATTAAAAAGAAAGAAATCTCAAGAGAGCAGCAGAATTTAGGGGAAAATATTTATTTATTTATTTTTAAGGATAAAGGAGATGTGAGAAAATGATTTTAGATAGAGGAGGGAAAGACTGTGGAGAAGAAAGGTTTGAAAACACAGAAGAGAGAAAGCATAATTAGTAGAACAGAGAAAGTCCTCAAGGGAAATTAGAGGGAATGTAATTAAAGTTACAAGTCCTGTCTTCAGGTGAAAGAAGGATAACACAAGTTGGAGTACCTCAGTATCCTTTTGATGCATATTGGATGGAATTCTAGGGTCACAACTGTGTGTGTGTGTGTGTGTGTATGTAGATACAGAGAGCAATAGAAATAACAGCTGTCCAAAGCTTGAAGAACTTTATAGAAAAATGTTTCTAAATACAACCTATATCAACAAAATGCCTATTATTTAGGTATAAGTTATTTATGTGAGGATAATTTTCAAAAAAATAGAATAAAATACATTTAAATACTTTTATTAGTTTTATCATTGGAGTAAAACATAAACCCTCATTAAGGCATTATCTCTCAATATAAAGCAAAAGAAGGAAAAGGGTAGGTAAAGATGCAGTGAAATATTGGGTTGAAAGAAGGAAAGTTGAGAGAACTCATTCAGATGGCCCCATTCTCAGTAAAGTAGGAAGATAACACATTCAATACAATCACTTCAATAAAGATACTTTTTGATTATGGTTGTTAATTACATCGTGAGAATAATTTTGAAAACCATTCAATCTATTATCTACTCAATTCATCATTATTTATCAGTAATTCTATTAGTGAAATAAGAATAGGATTAAGGTTGAATAAGCTCTGATAGTTAATGCTGTCAGGATAAGAGTTTTGATAAATTAATTCTCTAATTAATAAGATTTATACTATGTAGATTTAGAGTTTTATACTTAGGCCTGTACTATTCTGTTTAGGGATAGAAATAAAGAGTTGTTACACAGCACTCTCATCCTCCCTCGCCCCTTTGTATCCTGGAAGCTTCTGTGTCCAGAAAACCACAGCTTCCCCATCATTTTGCACCTGATGGCTGTTAACAAACAAATGGAAAGCCCCAGAATCCTGTTGCCCAGTCACTGACTAAACACTCATGATTAATGACATGTGAAAAGCTTGATAATTAAACTTTGATGATTAATGAACATCTCCCTTGATCAAATGGAAGTTCCTTCCTTTAGCCAAACATGGAGTTCTGCTTCCTCCCCTTGACCAATCATGTAGATTTCCCTCTTCTGGAATTGATCAACCAAAAAATTGTATTTCTTCAATCCAGTTTCAGCATACTCTCAATTGTTATTAAAAAATAATAATAATAATAACCCAGCTCCATGACTGCAGAGGCAAATCTTGGATCCAAATTCTCAAAGACCACCAATTTACCTAAAAAATTGAAAATGCTCAGAATATTTTCAGTATTCTTTTGTTGCACACTGGATTAGAATTCTGGGATCACAACTGTGTGTGCACATAGACACAAAAATAAAAATAGAAACAGCAACTGGTATTGAAGAACTTTATAGAGAAATGTTACTAAATACAAATATTAAATATCAATAAAATGCCTAAGTTCTTTACCTAAGTCACTAATATCATTTAGTTGGAAACTATATATGTGCATGTGTATAATTCTCAATAAATAGAATAAAATATTTAAATACTTTTATTATTAATTTAAAACATAAATCCTCATTAAGATATTATCTTTATAAAGTACATGTGATCCTATTAGATTCTTTGATAAACAAAACCACAGAGGTACTCTGTACAACATTCTTCTGGCTAATAGCATCAAGTAAGTGGTTTATTTGTCCACACAAGTTTAAATCAATGATTTGATAAAAATCAAGGTGCTACTTTGAATGAATCCTCTTCCAGGGTCATTAGCTTAGAGAAGAAAAGTGACAGTCAATCCTGGAGAAAATCCTTGGGAAAGAAAGTTCATGGTACAATGATATCAGTATGAATGGTAACTGTGACCAATTTTTTTTGTTTTGTTTTGTTTTGTTTTTTGTGTTTTGTTTTGTTTTTTTTTTTAGACAAGCCTGTCCATGTTTGTAGGCAACAAATTGGAACCAGCAGCTAGAAAGAGGCTGATGATGAGAAACAGAGAAAGAATGATAGATGGGGCAAGCCTTGAAA
Source organism: Myrmecobius fasciatus (assembly GCA_023553655.1). Classification (NCBI taxonomy): domain Eukaryota; kingdom Metazoa; phylum Chordata; class Mammalia; order Dasyuromorphia; family Myrmecobiidae; genus Myrmecobius; species Myrmecobius fasciatus. The sequence continues at coordinate 77,180 of JAJPUD010002880.1, forward strand.
GAGATGGGTGGGCAAGTGGTATCAAGGGTAAGTAATAAAGAGGAAGATTTTACTTTCTTAGAATGGAGCAAAGGCATAGAAAAGTTTTTAGGAATGTATTTGAAGACTTGAAGAACGAGAGGAAGGTTTAGAATAGCTATTGTGTAGAGTTTGATGATAAGTCATCTGGGGGTCAAATGAAAAGATTATCATGAATTTGTGAGGTTAAATAATATAAATTCCTAGTGAACCACTGTTTTTATGATTTCTTCCAGCAATGTCCTGGAACTCTGGAAGAGGATAATTACTAGAGAAAATAATCATTTACACTTTAATTCAATCAAAAATTACTGTGTGAAAGGTACAGTGTATAAGATGATGTGAATAAGGAAACAAAGATTTAATCTTCTAAGCATAGTGAATTATTAAGCAATGCATGGTAATTGCCCAACAAACTGGGACCAGAGCTCCTCTGCTTAGGCCTGGACCCCAAATACAAGAGGAAACAGACTTTTATTCATTGAAAATAATTCCTCCAATAAGGCTAATTAATCAAAAGTAAATGATGCAACATTAGGTAATATGATTTCTAATTCGATGAAAGATTAAAGACTTTCCTAATTGGGAGGGAGAGAACAAAGACATACAATTTCCTCAAATCAGACAAAGAAGTATTCCACCTCCTACAAGTATCCAAACAATCAAAGAAACATGGAAACAGTATAGGACCAATTTTCGGATAAGACATATGGCTTGCTTGAGATATATAATTATGAGAAAACTCCGAGTCGATCTTCCAATCTGATGTCTCACTACACAGTAGATATAAGTAATACAGCTTCCCCAGTCAAGTGGGGCTAGGTTCAAACAATGCAATAAGGTATTTTTCCTAATTCCCACAATTAAATAAAGTTTTCTCACAAGAAAAAAGTTGAACTAGACCCATAATTGAATAGAAAAGGAACTGTGCTAGCTTCTTCATTCTTAAATCACAATTCCCTCATGCAGCTGTAGTCTAGTGTCAAAAACACTGGATTCTGAATTAGAGGTCCTGTCATCCCAGGGTGGCAGGCAGGGTTAAGAACCTGAATGGGAATAACTCCATGTGGACCTAGTACTCCAGTTTACTAGCTATATGAGAACACTTTAGCTCTCTCTAGGGCAAAACTTCTTCTTCTTCTTTTTCTTCTTTTTATTAAAGCTTTTTATTTTCAAAACATATGCATGGATAATTTTTCAACACTGACCCTTGAAAAACCTTATGCTCCAAATTTTCCCCTCCTTCCTCCCACCACTTCCCCCTAGCAAATAATCCAAAATATGTTAAACCTACTAAAATATGTGCTAAATCCAATATACATATATATATATATATTTATACAATAATCTTCCTGAACAAGAAAAATCGGATCAAAAAGGAAAAAATATTAAAAAGAAAACAAAATGCAAGTGAAAACAACAAAAAGTGAAAATGCTATCTTGTGATCCACACTCAATTCCCACAGTCCTTTCTCTGGGTGTAGATGTAGGCTAAAATTTCTCAAATTGTGGGTATTTGCCCTATGTGAAGTCATATAACTGAATGTGGGGGTTGTAAAATTATTATTATCAGTAAATGTTTGATTTATATACCTATATTCCTAGGGTCACATAAAAAAATTTCCCATTGGATTTCCCATAAGAATCTCAAATTTAATGTCCAAAATGAAATTCACTTATTTTCTCCAAAGCCTGCTTGTCTTCCTAACTTCCTATTTTCATCAAGAACATCATTATCCTTATAGAATAGACCAATGCTTTTAAACTGTGGGTCTTGATCCCATATAAAGTCACATAACTCAATGTGGGGGATCAGAAAAATACAATTTATTATCAGTAAATGTTTGATTTGTACACCTATTTTATATACCTACATACCCAGAGTCACTAAAAAAACCTTCTGGAGTGAAAAAGAGTGCAAGAGAGAAGAGTTTAAGGAGCCCTGCTCTAGGCCTTGGTTTTTAAATTAGTAAAATTGGTCTAACACTCCATTGCAGACTTTTCCATTAGAGTATAAATTCCTTTTGGACTGAGACTTTTTTTTGCCTTGCTTCTTATGTTCAATATCCATCTTTAAGGGTTGTTTTGAAGATTGATGTAGATGTGTAATACATTTTCTAAGGCTCAAATTGCCATAGCAAAGGCAGCAATTATAATGATTGCTACAGCTTTTTTCTTGCCGGGAGGATTGTTCTAATAATTGTTGTTGTGTTGAATGCTAAGTGTTATAGCCTAAGCAAAAACAAGTACCCCTGAAATAAAGGGCCCAACAGCCAGGACCAAAGGCAATGTAGAAGTCAGCAAGGCATTAAAGTTCCTACTCACAAACACCTGGGGATTCATCTTCTAGCAGGTGTCTCATAACAGGTTCATTCTATTAACTCCCATCTTCTTTCACTCTCCATTTTCTCCACCAGGATGGAAATATGTCCTCATCTTATTGATTAGTTATAGCTTTACAGCCTTAAGTAGAACTTGATTTTTCTCCAGGAATTGGCCATAGTGGATTCTTTCTAACCAGGCCAAATCCTTTTCTTGCGTGGGCATTGTGAGATTGACATTAGTTGGATATCAGATCCGCTATAATCACAAGAAGTGTTAAGGAGGCGACTAATAAAATGGAAATATCAATTCAGTTAATATCTTTGCCTACCTTTTCAGACTAAACTGAGATGCAGAATAGGTTGATATTTAGTTGAAGATTCAATGCCTTCATATAAGCCCAAAAAGGAAAGATAAAGATATTATACTAGCTGAGCATTGCCTATAGAGGAGTATTAATAAGCCTGGTTCAGCATCCCAGGATATCAGTGCTTTAGAGAATCAGACTATGAGGGAGAGATTATAATAATTTTAAAAGTTCTTATATATATATATGTATATATAAAAGAATTTTTAGAATTATATATACATATATAATATATCTATCTATCTAGATCTAGATCTCAAATGAGTGGCAGAAGGAAAATCTTCCCAAACATGAGCCTCTCTTTATGGCAGGAAGTAGAGGTAGAACTCACTTGGGATTTTCAGAAAAGATCCAGAATCCTAATAATATTAACCAATATTTATGTGGGATTTAAAGTTTGATCCTCACAACAATTCTGGGAAGAATGTGCTACTATTATCCCCATTTCACAGATGAAGTCAAGTGACTTGCTCAGGATCATCCAGCTAGTATGAATCTAAGGCAGAGTTCAAACTCAACTGTTTCTGACTCCAACCCAGGATTCTATCCATTGCACTATCTACTTTCCTAATAATTTGCATAATAGCATTCAGGGAAAAGATACACATCTTTTGTGTATCTTTTCCCTGAATGAATCATCAAAGGATTGGGTATTTTAACCTGTGACCTATATGTTATATTAATTGAAGGAAAAAGATCCACTTCAGATTGAGATATGCTTATTCCAATGCAATAATCCAAGACAACTCTGAAGGTTTCGTGATGAAAAATGTTATCCACACCCAGAGAAAGAACTTATGGTATCTGAATGAAGATTCAAGCAAACTTTTTTTTTTACTTTTTTTTCTTCATGATTAGTTTAGTTTTGTTTTGTTTTGGTCTATGTTTTCTTTTACAACATCATTATTATGAGAATGTTTTGCACAACTACACATGTATAGTCTATACTGAATTGCTTACATTCTCATTGTGAGAGAGAGAGAGGTGGGGAGGAAGAAAAGAAGAGAATCTGGAACTCAAAATTTTTAAAAATTTTTTTTATTATTAAAACTTTTTATTTGCAAAACATATGTATGGGTAATTCTTCAACATTAACCCTTACAAAGCTTTCTGTTACAAATTTTTCCCCCTACTCCCCACCCCTCCCCTAGATGGCAGGAAATCCACTACATGTTGTTAAAATACTTGACAAAGCGAATTATGTATACGTATTTCCACACATCATTTTTGTGCAAGAGAAATCGTATCTACAAGAAAAAACCTGAGAAAGGAAACACAAAGCAAGCAAACATCAACAGAGAGCATGAAAATGTTATATTGTGGTCCACATTTCACATCCCTCTCTCTGGGTGTATATGGCTTTCTTCACTGAACAATTGGAACTGGTTTGAAGCATTTCATTGTTGAAGAGAGCCATGTCCATCAGAACTGATCATCATATAGTATTATTGTTGCCATGTATATTGATCTCCTGGTTCTTCTCATTTCACTTAGCATCAGTTTGTGTAGGTCTCTCCAGGCCTCTCTGAAATCATCCTGCTGGTCATTTCTCACAAAACAATAATAACATTCATATACCATAATTTGTTCAGCCATTCTCCAATTGATGGGTATCCATTCAGTTTCCAGTTTCTAGCAAATACAAAAAGGGCTGCCACAAACATTCTTGCACATGTGGGGCCCTTTCCCTCCTCTAAGATCTCTTTGGGATATAAGCCCAATAGCAACACTGCTGGGTCAAAGGGTATGCACAGTTTGACAACTTTTTGAGCATAGTTCCAGATTGCTCTCCAGAATGGTTGGATCCGTTCACAGTTCCACCAACAATGCATCAGTGTCCCAGTTTTCCCACATCCCCAGCAACATTCATCATTATCTTTTCCTGTCATTTTAGCCAATCTGACTGGGGTGTAGTGGTACCTCAAAGTTGTCTTAATTTGCATTTCTCTGATCAATAGTGATTTGGAGCACCTTTTCATATGACTATAAATAGTTTTAATTTCATCCTCTGAAAATTGTCTGTTCATATCCTTTGATGATTTATTGATTGGAGAATGGCTTGAATTCTTATAAATATTAGTCAATTCTCTATATATTTTAGAAATGAGGCCTTTATCAGAACCCTTAAATGTAAAGATGATTTCTCAATTTATTGCTTCCCTCCTAATCTTGTCTGCATTAATTTTGTTTGTACAGAAACTTTTTAACTTAATATAGTCAAAATTATCTATCTGGTGTTCAATTAAGAGTTCCAGTTCTTCTTTGGACACAAATTCCTTCCTTCTCCACAGGTCTGAGAGGTAAACTATACTATGTTCCTCTAATTTGCTTACAATATCACTCTTTATATCCAGATCAAGAACCCATTTAGATCTTATCTTGGTATGTGGTGTTAGATGTGGGTCAAGCCCTAATTTCTTCCACACTAGTTTCCAATTTTCCCAGCAGTTTTTGTCAAATAGTGAGTACTTATCCCAGAAGCTGGGGTCTTTGAGTTTATCAAACACTAACTTGCTAAAGTTGTTGCCTAGATTGTCCTGATAACCTATCCTATGCCATTGATTGAATGCTCTATTTCTCAGCCAGTACCAAACAGTTTTGATGACCGCTGCTTTATAATATAATTTAGATCTGGTACAGCAAGGCCACCTTCATTGGCCTTTTTTTTTTCATTAATTCCCTTGAAATTCTTGACCTTTTGTTCTTCCAAATGAACTTTGCTACTATTTTTTCTAGATCTGTAAAATAATTTTTTGGGAGTTTGATTGGTATGGCATTAAATAAGTAAATTAGTTTGGGTAGTATTGTCATTTTTATTATATTCGCTCGGCCAACCCATGAGCACTTGATGTTTTTCCAATTGACTAGGTCTAACTTTATTTGTGTGGAAAGTGTTTTGTAGTTTAGTTCATATAGTGGAACTCAAAATTTTAAGATGAATGTTGGAAATTGTTTTTGCAGGTATGGGGGAAAAATAAAATACTAAATAAAAATACCAATAAAATAAAATAAAATGTTAATTTGTAGGAACCCTATAGGTTCCTTTATATTTCCACAGGCTATATGGAATGCAATTGTGCAGCAAGAGATTCAGATTACCTGGCCAGTCAATATCCTCATGGCTACCTCAACTAAATGACTTTAGGTTTTAAGATATGGGGCCAAGAACAGGGTGAAAAAAGCCTTCCACAAGAGGACTGGAATTCTGTTGTATCAAGTCAACTAGTCTATATTCTGCAGTTTGCCCATAGGCTCTCTAATAACTTAGTGTAATATGAGCTCCCTATTTCCCTCCTCCAAGATCTGGAAGAATCTTGGTATGTGGAAGGTTTTTTTTGTTTGTTTTGTTTTGTTTTGGGTTTTTTTTTTTTTTTGTATTTTTTTGAATATTTAGATTCCTTACACTAAGATATAGGAATTCTTCCCTGCACAGTACTCACCTATAGAGTTCTATCAGCATAAACCACCAGGTGGCTCCTCTGAGCTGCAGCTGCTCCAGCTCCTCTTCATTACCTCTTATGCATGTATGAATTTGGACTGCCTAATAGTACCTTACCTGAGTATCCCCTATCTATCCCTCAGTGGAAACAAACAGGTCCGAGTTTCCTAGAATTCCTAACCTTCTAGTGCATTGGCCCAGGTTCTATCTCATCTCTTTTAGTGTAAGATTGAAAATAGAAATATCATAACTAAGTAGTTTGCTATTTCATTTTCTAGTTCATTTTACAGATGAGGAAACTGAGGCAGAGTTCAGTGACTTGACCAGCATCATATAGCTAATAAGAAGTTGAGGCAAGATTTAAACTCAGATCCTTCCAGGATTGGTGTTATATTCCTGTTAAAGATCCTCACTTTTTTTTTTTTAACCTAATTTTTGGGACATACACAGACTAAAGACATTATAGATGAGAGTATATTTACAGAATGGAATTTTTTAAAAAAGCAATCTGTCATTGCTAGCAAGGTCTGAAAATCCATCTCCACTGGTTACACAGTGACTGTTAAGGTCCATGTTCTCATCTTCAGTTTTGCCAAGGAAACAGATGTGTCCAGAGGCCATTTGCAGAACAGCTGCTTTCTGTTACCATCAGTCTTGGCATTCCTCCACATCACTATTCTTTGCCCCTCTGATTGGAAGGAAAATGATCTTCAAAACCTCCATTTAAGGAAGGAATTCAGCTCATATATATCCTAATTTCTCACCTAGCTGCACTTTGTTGATTAATTGTTTCAGTAGGGTTTGACTTTCTGTGACCCTATTGGGGGTTTTCTTGACAAAGATCTAAAGTGATTTGCTATTTCATTTTCTAGTCCATTTTACAGATGAGGAAGAGTTAAGTGACTTGATCAGCATCATGCAGCTAATAAGTGCTTGAACAAGATTTGAACTCAGGTCCAGGATTGGTGCTCTATCTATCCTGCCACCTACAGGTACTGTTCCTTCCTTCTCCTCTTCCCTTTAACCCTGTATTTCAGCTTCCTTTTATATGCTCTCCTTCTTCATTAGATTGGAAGCCTCTTGAGGGCAAGAATTAACTGTCTTTTTTTTTTTTATATATATTTGTATCCCTAGTGCTTAGCATAGTATAGTAGGGCATGAAATAAATATTTATTGGCAATTGCTTTCTGACCAATCATCAGTAGAGACCTGAAACACAAGATCACAGAAAGGTCCCTGATATATTTTTGACATCATCCCTTGCTGTCTCTGTACAGGGTGTGCCCATTAATTCATTCTATATATTCATTCTCTCTGTTCTCTCATTCTTTTTCTGGAATGATTCTTGGTAAATTCATAGATTTTTCCTTTGCATTGTTTCTTTTACTGTTTATTGTTCTGCTACAGTACATTGTTCCCTAGTACAGAGAAAATGAAAACTGTGGCAAGAAAAGTTATCAACATTTTTTATTAATGTTTCTTAACTTTATGCCAGTGCCTGGTCGTTAAAAATATCTTGGGGCAATTCAATGCCTGCCCCACGGTTGCTGTTCTATTTGGCACTCAGTAGATCCAGGAAATTGCAGGGGGGGGAGAGCAAACTTGAAAATTGGGTTACACCAGCAATTACACCCATAGCTACTTGGAGGGAAACTGTGGGCAAAGATTCATTGGAAACAAAGCCCAAATATTTTCAATGAGTTGTACCTCTTGCCCCACCATGATATTTAAGGGTAGACATACTTCCACGATAAAAATAAGGGAAGAATTATTATAGAAAAGAATAAAAGGTGTGTCAACTGAGTATCTGTTGTTAATGTCACCTAGTTAGGAAGACAATGATATGATTTTTTACTGGCCCTTTGAATATCTAGATTGGACTTCTCCCCCCTACTCTGTACCACAGCCATTGAAGGATGATTTCCATTTATGATGGAATGCTACAATGTCAAGAGTCTAAGACACAGGACTCTAATCTGCCCTCTTCTGACTAGGTGGCTTATTGTATACAGCTTTGCCCTTAGGATATCAATACCACCCATATCGATAGCAAATGGCACATTTCTGGTGTGTTCTTAAATTAGGTGGATTCAAGAAAGTGATACTACAACAGTCACACTGACACAGAGTTGATAGAACTATGAATTGGTCCAATCATACAAATCATTTAGTCTCTGCCTGAATTTCCTTAGTTTTAAATGGGAGTAATAATAGCACCTACCTCTGAGAGCTATATTAGGATGAAGAGAAATTCCCCGAACTTTTCTTGAGTTGACCCATTTTGCAAGATGAAGCCCCCTCTGAGTTAACATAATTTGCTAATTGACAAGTATTAAGTGAGAAAATATTTATAAAGTCTTTAGCACATTGCTGAGCACATAGTAAGCACTTATTAAAAGCTTGTTCTTCTCCCCTTTGCATGCTTGGTTTACACCCCAAGAAAGTCAATTTTTTTTTAACAGTCCCAAACTCTTCATTTCATACTATTCTTCACAGCTGTCAAATTGTTATTTCTAAATCACAGTCTCATGGTGTCCTCTCTCTATACAATAAACTCCAGTGGTTCACTGTTACCTCTCTGGTATTCATCCCTGGGAGATGCCTTTTACAAAAATCTTAATAACAGCTGACATTTATAATGCTTTGAGGCTTGCAAAACACTTTACATATATTATCTCATTTGATCCCCCCAAACAATCCTGTTAATACTAACTTCATTTTGTAATAGAGAGGAGGGAAAAAGGCAAAGCTCAGAAAGGTTGTGCTTTGCCCAGAGTCATACAATTAGAAAATGCTGAAAGTAAATCCTTTTGGGGCTCATAAATCCCATCTAGTCTCTTCCTGAAGATTGAGGAATCTCCCTTGGAGATGTTTAAGTGTAGGAAAAATATCCTTTCTGTCTGCAAGAGGGGCTTTCCACAAAGAAGGCATAGAAATGGATAAAGGAGGGTTTGCTTTAAAAAAAAATTATTAAAGCTTTTTATTTTCAAAACATATGCATGGATAATTTTTCAACAATGACTCTTGCAAAATCTCGTGTTACAAATTTCCCCCTCCTTCCCCCCACCTCATCCCCAGATGGCAAGTAATCCAATATATGTTAAACATGTTAAAATATGTTAAATGCAATATATGCATGCGTATTTATACAATTCTCTTGCTGTACAAGAAAAAAAATCCTATCAAAAAGGGAAAAAATGAGAAAGAAAACAAATTGCAAGCAAACAACAACAAAAAGAATGAAAATGCTGTTGTGATCCACATTCAGTTCCCACAGTTCTCTCTCTGGATGTAGATGACTTTTTTCATCACAAGATCATTGCAGCTGACCTCAGTCATCTCATTGTTGAAAAGAGCCACGTCCATCACCATCGATCATCAAATAATCTTGTTGCAGTGTATAAAGATCTGGTTCTGCTCATTTCATTTAGCATCAGTTCATGTAAATCTCTCCAGGTCTCTCTGAAATCATCTTGCTGGTTGTTTATTATAGAACAATAATATTCCATAACAGTCATATGCCAAAACTTATTCAGCCATTCTCCAACTGATGGTTTCCAGTTTCTTGCTATTACAAAAAGGGATGTCACAAACATTTTTGCACATGTGGGTCCCTTTCCCTAAAGGAGAGTATTCTAAGCCCTAGAATAAAAAGTGTTAGATTTTATTTTAGGAGCAGGAAAATTCTGCCCAACCCTTATGTCAGAGAACACTCAATCTGGGTTGAATTTCCCAGTCCGGAGGTACATAAACTTCCTCCTCCCCGAGAGCAGTACGCTCAGTACCTACTGAGTTTACTAGTTTCCCAGAGCACAGTGTTTCACAATGTATTCATATCCTGGGCTAGAATCTTTCAAGTTTTTTATCAAGGGCTTTCTCTTCTTAAGAGCTCCGCCCTAATCCTGATCCGATTATCTGATAAATACAATTGCAACACTTCCTGTGACATTCTCTGGTTTGCCAACTCACTGTCTACGCCTGGAAGTAGCTACAGAGCTAGGGAAAGTGGGAGTTGAAGAGCCATTGGGATTACAATAAATGAAATGAGATGTCTTATAAACCAAAGGTCTTTTGAAAGGGAAAGCATAATACTTTGCATCCTTTTCTATAGCAGCTTCTCTCTCTCTTTAAAAAAGAAGAAGCTGTTAATATCTTTTGTTTTCACATTTCCTAATTTTCTCCCAGTGTCTCCCCATTCCTGCCCTTTCAGAGAACCATTGCATATAAAAAACACTATTTTTTTTTAAAAGGACAAGAAAAAAGAGGGGGGGGGGGAACCAGTGGACTCATCCACATATTGGAAAAAGTCTGAACATGTATGTAATGGTTCCTTTTGGGTTGGCAAGAAATTGAAAGTTGAGATGATGCCCAACTCTTGGGGAATGTTTGAAAAAGTTGTGGGCTATGATTGTAATGGGATACTATTGTGTTATAAGAAATGAAGGATGAATTCAGAAAAACCTGGAAGGACTTATATGAACTGATGCAAAGTGAAGTAAGATAAACCAGAAGAACATTGTACACAGTAATAATAATATTGTAAAGATGATTAACTGTAAAGATGATTAATTGACTAGTGGACAGGTTATTCTAACCAACACAATGATCCAAGACAATACTAAAGGACTCATGATGAAAAATGTTATGTATTGAGAGAGAGAGGTATCTCTCAACTCAGCTTGAAGTATATATTTTTTCACTTTATGTTTCTTGTTTTGTACTGGTTTTTTTTTTTCCTATGACATGGTAATAGGGAAATGTGTTTTGTATGATTTCACATAATTGATATCAAATTGCTTGCCTTCTGAATGATGGAGGAGCAGGAGAGAGGAAGCAAATTTGGAACTCAAAAAAAAATTTAATTGAACAAATAAATCTAAAAAGAAAATATAGACAATATTCCACACTCAGGAACCTTCCACTTTTGCAAGTAAATAGAGTCTTCTTAAGTATCTTCGTTGAAGCTAAGTTTTTCATTCACTGCTGAGTATTTTGGGGTTGTAATCTAAATTATTGTAGTCATAGTGTATGTTTTCCCTCAAATCAATTAATAAACATTTATTAAGTGCCTACTATGTAGCAGGTAGTTTCTCTGTTCATTTCAATTTATGTCAGTTCATGTAAGTTTTTCTATGCTTCTCAGTATTTATCATATTCATTTGCTGCTTACAACACAATGATATTTCATTATAGTCATGTATCATAATTTGTTTAACCCTTCTCCAACTGATGGATATCTGTGTGTTTCCATTTTTTTTTCTGATAAATGAGGGCCTCTATGAAATATGAGTTCTTAACTTTTTTTGTGTTATGGACCTTTTTGGCATTCTGGTGAAGCCTTCACACCCTTCCTCAAAAATAATGTTTTTAAACTCACAAAATAAAATATACAGGATTACAAAGGAAACCAATGATACTAGAATTGTAATGATTACAAAAATATTTAAAAACAAACCCCCCCCCCCAAAAAAAAAAAACAAATTCATGAGCCACAGGTTGAGAACTCTCCCGCCTCTCTAATAACTGGAAAGCTCCAGAGAAATAGTCCCTTCTCTTATCTTTCTCTTTGAAGGGTAAATTCTCATAAATGCCCTATTTTTAGGAGTTTGTTCCCTCTTTTGGGGGAGGGGTTGTTGCTCAGAACAGATGTCTCCCTTCTCTTTCCCTTTCTCATAAACTTGAATACCATGAAGAAAGAGGAATGTGTCCTATCCACAGGAGTCCTTGCTTATATTGACACTAAGGGAGAATACTTGACTAGCTATTTATCAGAATTTGTTGGTGAACTGTGATTACTGAAGGCAGGAGGCTGAGAAAAGATGATCTTTGGAAGGTCTAACAAATCTTTCCTCCATCGAGGAGTAAAAAAAGGCAGACACCAAGAAGCAACATAAGTCATTAAAAAGGAAGGTTAACATTTCCTCAGCTTCAATATGGTACAGTTAAAAGTCCAGGGACCTCAGCATCAAAGAACCTAGGTTTGAATCCCATTTGTTTTCCTGTTTACAAAATGTTGTGGTTGGATTAGATGCTCTCTAAGACTCCTTCTAGATTTAAATCCTATGGTTCAGTTAGGGTCAATGGATGTTTGATTCAGTCAGTTAAGGTAAAGTTGCAGAGTGCTCCGAAAAAATGAGAGAGGGAGAGGGAAGAGGGCGGGGAGGAGAGGAAGAGGGAGAGGAAGAGAATGAACAAAACAAACCTTCTATCTTCTCTCTGTGTGTTTGTTTTTTGGAAAGGAGGAATGGAGAGAGATGGGGTGGGGAAGAGTGGGAAAGGGAGAAGAGGGAGAGGGAGAGAGAAAGGGGAAAAGGAGAGATAGAGAGGGAAAGGGAGAACAAAACAGACCTTTCTAGCCTCTCTCTGTTTGGTTTTTGGAAAGAAAGGAAGGGGGAGAGAGTAACAGAGACAGAGATAGAAAACAGACCTTCTAGCCTTTCAACCAAAAGACACTTCCTTCTTTCAGTCCAGGAAAGCAGTGTCCTTTATTTTGAAACTCCTGTTTGCAGAAACCTTCCTTAGCTTAGCTGGAAAAATCATCCTGGGAGATTTGGTGGGACTTGGCAGCCTCCCTCAGCTCTCCAGATAAGAGGATTGAGCATTGCTCACCTGTTCTTTCAAAATGTCTGCAGTCCTATGAAGTCAGAAAGAGGCACAAACATATAAGGCACAGCAAATAAGAAGCACAACAGGCCTTGGGAGCAGACCAGAAGGGTAAAGGGCACCCACCTCCTTTTCCTATAAACAGTCACCGCTTTGCAGCCTGGGCAGACCTCATTTTGCTTTTGGTTCTCCAATCCACTGACTCCCTGTCAGTCCTTCCCTCCTCTTCCACAGTGGAGGTGTGGGGCAGGAGTGGGGGAAAGGGAAGAGAGGAGCAGGACAGAATCCAGTCTCTAGTGCTCTAGGCACGAGAGGGAGTGGTGGAAAGACAGAAAATTTGCCTAATCTGCTTCCTGCCTCAGTAGTCTCCCAGTAGGAGAGGTAGCAGCAATAGCTGTGTGCAGCATTTCCTGTCCTTCCTGGATTAGGGGACAGAATGAACTTGGCCCCTGGCCTCGAATCTCATATTTTTAGCTTTTTCCATCCCCTCTCAACCCCATCCCTCACTCCCTCACCTCAGCCCACCGACGCATCTGCTCCCTCCCGGCTTCCCAGCACGATGTGTTTGAATCTTTCCAAATGCACATATTATTCGAGTCTTTTTTCCTTGCCTTCACCATCTCTGCACCAGAGCCCAGAAACCTGGAGCACGCATTTAATAAATGCCTGTTGAATTCGGAGTCCAGTGAATGAGAGAAGAATGAGCATGGGAGGGAAAAACGGGGCTCGCGGCCAGAAACACCCCCCCCCCGAATGAGCCATCTATTTGGGGATTTCAAGGGTGAAATCGCAGGTGCAGGTCCCATTCCCCTACCTTTTGCTCCCAGTCCCCTCCCCTCCATTGCTTCGGCTAGGGGCAAAGTCAGAACGCCGCCCACTGCCACTGCGTACGAATGACATCGGCTGCCTTAAAACCTGTAGGTGCAGGTCTCCTACTTGGGAAGGGACAGCAAGCGGGGGAGGCGCTTGGCCCTAATGTCAATGGAGGGGGCGGGGCTGGAACCTCTAGGTCAAGGCTAGGGGCGGGGTCGGCCCCTGTGGTCCACTGTGTGGGAGCCCAGGGCGGGCTGTAGCCTAGCAGCGCCCCGCCCACGGCCCTCCCTCTCGGGTCCCCAGCAGAGCCGGCCCCCAGCATGGCCCTGCTGGGCTGCCCAGCCACGTCGTTGTACCCGCTCGTCTGCTGCGGGCTCGTCTTTCTCGTTCTCCTCCTGCTCTTGCTCACCCGGACCCGCTGCGGTCGAGGCCGTTGGAGCATCCTCGGGCTGATCATGGCCCGCAGCGAGAGGCTGCTTTTTCGGATCGGGTTAGTGTGCTGCGTGAACGCGGAGGAGGGCTGGGCAGGGGGGCTGGGAGTCGGAGGAAGGGAGACAGGGCCTGGCGAGGACGGGTACGCGGGATGAGGCGGCTGGGGGAGGGGGGCGGGGCGAGACAGACTGCGGGAACGGGAGGGGGGGTGACAGAGATGGGGGGGCAGAAACTAGAGGATGCTGGAGAGGGAAATCAGAGATGGGGGAGCTGCAGAACAGAAACTGGGGGATCCAGGAGAGGGGATGGCAGAGATGGGGGAGCTGGAGAGCAGAAACTGGGGGATCCAGGAGAGGGGATGGCAGAGATGGGGGAGCTGGAGAGCAGAGATTGGGGGATCCAGGAGAGGGGATGACAGAGATTGGGAAGGGGGACAGAGGTTGAGGGATTCAGGAGAGGGGAAATCAGAGATGGGGGAGCTGGAGGCAAAGACTAGGGGACCCAGGACAGGGGATGGCAAAAATGGGGTTGCTGGAGAGCAGAGGTTGGGGCATCCAGGGGAGGGGATGGCAGAGATAGGAGGCAGAGACTGAGGGATTCAGGAGAGGGGAAATCAGAGATGGGGGAGCTGGAGGGCAGAAACTGGGGAATTCAGGAGAGGGGATAGCAGAGATGGGGGACAGAGATTGGGGGATATAGGAGAGGAGAAATTCAAGTTGGGGAAGTTGGAGGGTAAGGAATGGGGGATCCAGGAGAGTGGATGGCAGAGATGGGGAGTTAGAGGCAGAGGATGTAGGGAAGGAATTGGCAGAGAGAGGGGAGTAGAACAAAAGTGGGGGGGGACAGATAAGTGGAAAAGGGGATAGAAAGGAAGTAATCAGAATGAGGTAAGGGAGGGGAGAGTAAGGAGGTTGGGGAGAAAGTGGGGGTAGTTAGGAGTAAAGTAGCTAGGGAAGGGGCAAAACAGAGACTGAAGAAGCCTGGGAAGGGGCCTGGGAAGGGGGGTGATACAGATATTGGGGGCAGGGAGGATAGTCACAGGAGACGCAGGAAGAGGGGGCACTGGCTTGAGGGGAGGAGGTGCTAGAAGAGAGGTCATTAACTTGTGGGTGAGGGAGAGGGAAGAATTGCCAAGCTCCAGACAGTGGTAAGGCAGTGAGGCCTGATGGTGCTAATAAGACACTTGGGGACCTGCTCTTTTCTCCCATCATTTAGGGAGAAGAGGTTGTATGAATCCTTTAGTCCCAGACCCTGGCTTTGTCTCTCACTTGAATAGGCTAAATAACATAACCCTTTTTTTCTGATTCTGGTCTGTGGTCACTGAGAGAGATCAAAAAGTTAAAGATCGTGAGATCTGGCCCAAAAAATGACCACCAAATTTTACTGACCAGACCCTCATGTCTTGCTTTATCACAAGATTCGCAAACACTTTAGGCCAGCCCTTGATTGAAAACTCTTTCTCCTGGTGGTAGAGAGGATCTCTTGACCAGATCCATTCCCCCCCCATCCCCTCCTCTTCCACCCACCCAGGAGGAAGGCAAAGATGGGAGAAAAGAACAGGGAACTAGCAGATCTTTAGTAATTGCTCTTCCAAGCAATGAAGGTCTTTCTCTTTCTGCAGTGGGGGTAGGGTGGGGTAGGAAGAGAAAGAATATTAAATACATCAGTGGCACAAAACAAAGGAGAAATCATGGACTCCAGCTTTTGAGCAGAAGTCTTGATGTTCTAATCAGAATTATGGGGGCTGGGAATAAGCTGAGAAGGCATATTTGCAATATCTCCCTGTGCTCTGCTTGATATCTTAGGACATCTGATGCAGTTCCTAGATGCCTCTTCATTATAGCTGTCCAGTTAGCACTCCATAGATCACATTTATTACACAGACATTATTCCATTTGGTCCTTGTAGCAACCTTGTGAGGTAGCTACTATTGTTAGCTCCAGTTTTCAGATGAGGAAACAGACTAAATGATATAACTAATATCTGAGTCAGAATTTGAAACCAGTACTCCAGAAGCAGGACTGTTATTCTATCACTCTTTATTATCCCACACATTTGACTTGAACTAGTGTTTCCAACTCAATCAACTGCTACTCTGATAAGGGATAAAGATGCAAAAATTCAGGGAAAAAAATTGCAGGTAAAATATAGTTTTTATGATTCTTTTCCAGGTTTTCCCACATATTATTCACATATCTAAATATACTATATGTGAAAATTTTATGAATATACAGAGGTTCTATGTATCAAACTAACAAACTTTAGTGCTATAAAGAACATTTAAAAATACATATTTGTGTGTGTGTGTGTGTGTGTGTGTGTGGTGTGGGGTGTGTGTGTGTGTGTGTGTGTGTGTGTGTGTGTGTGTGCTTTCCTCCCCTTCCCCTCCCCTTCTTACCCTGATTTCCATTTAAAAACAAAACACTTTCTCCTTGTTTCATCAACATTTCACATCACTATTTGGATGGGTCAGGATGGCTTCCTTCTAACTTCCAGCACTCATGAATTAAAGTATGCAGATGATTCTAAAGACTTGAAATAAGACTTGTGATGGCAGAATTTTTATTACCCCCACAATCAGATTTCTGAGAGCTTGGGCATTCTGAAACTACTTGGTGGATTCCTAATTCAGAGGATTTT
Organism: Myrmecobius fasciatus; assembly: GCA_023553655.1. NCBI lineage: Eukaryota > Metazoa > Chordata > Mammalia > Dasyuromorphia > Myrmecobiidae > Myrmecobius > Myrmecobius fasciatus. The sequence goes on from JAJPUD010002880.1 coordinate 93,814, forward strand.
CCTGATTCTAAATGTCAAAATCGTCCTGATCCACATCTGCTCAGAGCAAAACAGGGTGTCTGGCTTATAAACTCCCAAGCAGAGGTCTTCTGCAATCATGGCTAGAACCATGGGTGGAGTTGGAAACATGGGAGGAGCTGCTGGTTTTGAGGGGTGGTGGTGACAGGAAACATCTAGGAAATAGGCAGGTGCTCCTGCTATGGAGAGAGGCCCACAGGCAGGAAGGATGCAGGGGAGAACACAAAGGGACCCCAGAGGCTGGGATTTCAGCAGGAAAGAGCATACGAGATGGGGGGGGGGGGGCCAGGGCAGGCTGGAAACCTGGATCTGGTATTGGGGAAATTGAGTGACAGAAGGTAGAGAAGGGAAGCTCAGACTTAGGGAAGAGGCAGGTGGGGGATAGGGAAAGGAAGAGTTGAGGGGACAGCATAGAGAAATATTTGCTTGCCTGGGGAGTATAGGGATAGGCAGGGAGACCCGTGTAATCTTAGCCATTTTGCAGTGAGGATCAGAGATGATATGTTTTATCTAATCTCATCTTTCCTGATCTCCCTTATTGCTAGTATGTTCCCCTTGAAATGAGCTCCAATTTATCTTGTTTGTGAATAGTTGCCACACACACACACTTAATACTGTGAGTGTCTAAGAGCAGGGACAGTTTCTTTGTATCCCTCTGCATTTAGCACAGTGTGTGCACACAGTAAGTGCTTAATAAATGCTTGTTGGCTTATGTACCTGCTAAATTTCTGCCAAGGAGGACCCCTGCCCCTCTCCTGCCCTGTGCCATACCTACCTTCTTTGGAGCCTCTGCTGTTATTCATTAAGCAATTATTCTAGTTGCCTCTTTGAGGAATGGAAGGTAAAGATGGGGAGAGGGAAGGAGAAATACAAAGATAAATAACATTTTCTGCTCTCAATGAGTTTATAATATATTTTGGGAAGTAGAGCCATACACAAATAAAGGGAACAGAAAGGAAAAAATTTGTTGAGCACCTATGTGCACACTCTTTGTGTTTTTGTTCATTCTTGAAGAGAACAGGGATATCAGGGAGATAGTGCCTTGACATACAAGTGAATTAGATTTAAATGAGGGAAGGCTGTGCAAAGTTACCTGCCTCACTATCTCTTCCAGAGCCATCTGGGTCCAGTGACCAGATATAGATCAGAACAACTGGAGATGGCCCTGGATGCACTGGGTCTTTAAAAAAATTTTATTAATTGGTTTTTTTTTCTGATTATATATATATGTTAACTTTTAAAATACATATTTCTTTAGGAATCATGTTGGGAGAGAAAAATCAGAACAAAGGGAAAAAATTAGGGGGAAAAATAGTTGTAGCCTGTGTTGATTTACATTCAGTCTCTACAATTCTCTTTCTGGATGCAGATGACATTTTCTTTCCAAAGTTTATTGGGATTGCCTTGGATCACCAAACCTCTGAGAAAAACCAAATCTTTCCTAATTGATCATCGCACAATCTTGCTGTTACTGTGTGTGATGTATTCCTGGTTCTGCTTGTTTTGCTCAGCATCAATTCATTTAAATCTTTCCAAGCATTTCTAAAATCATTTTTATAGAATAATAATATTCCATTGCTTTCATATACCATAACTTGTTCAGCCATTCCCCAATTGATGGGGACTTTTCATTTTCATTCATTTTCCAATTCTTTGCTACCACAAAAAGAGCTGCTACCTGTGGGTCCTTTTCCCTTCTTTACCATTTCCTTGGGATACAGACCCAGTAACAACACTGCTGGGTCAAAGGGTATACTCAGTTTTATAGCCCTTTGGGCATAGTTCCAAATTGCTCTCCAGAATGGTTGGATCATTTCACAACTCCAGACCTTGAAGGCCTTTTTAAGCTAAGGCCGTTAATAGGTCTCAGTTTGACTGAGGCAATGCCCAATCAGTGATTAAGGCTAGGTAGTAATTGAGGCAAAGAATGACCCGTAGGTCCTGCTACATGACTCAGTTTCCCTTTTCTGCTAGCTCTGTGAAAGATTAAGAGAAAATTATATCCTCTAAGAATATGGCTTGAAGAAGCTCTCCTTCTGTAAAGAGACAGCTAAGTTTCTGTGTCCCATGTACTCAGAACCAGTTAGATTAGTAGTGCTATTATTATTTCACATTACTATTATCTGTTTTACCATTATCTCTGTTTATGTCTCAATCTCTTTACTAGCTGATAAGCTCCAATCAAGGCCTTGCTTTAACTAAATTTTCTATCTTCCCTAATGCCTAACATTATTCTGCAAGTAGTAAGCCTTTAATGAATACACAAAAAAATCAATATGGTGGAATGGAAAGAATACTGGATTTGGGTTATGATTTGATTTTTAATCTCAATTAATTATTATCTGGTGACCTTAACTTTTTCAAGCCTTAGTTTTCTCATTTGCAAACTAAATTGGACTACATAATCTCTAAAGTCCTTCTGCCTTTAAATCAGGACAAAGTTTGTAAAATTCAGTTGTATTGAGGCCTTCCAGCAAGGCTAAGAATTTGAGTAGCTATCCACTCCAAGAACCAGATCCTGTATCAACAGAATCAAACAGGGCTTATTATTTATCCAAAAGGAGAAACTCTTGAGTTCTTTTTCATTTTATGAATTTGCCTTCTTGCTACACTCTGACTTCTTTTATGTCCTATCCCTTCAGACAAAGAGACCACTGACTCTATCATATGTCTTGCAAAAGGCAACTCACTATCTGGGTCTGATAAGAGCAACTGACTTGATTTCAACTAGAAAGTGAAGTGTGTGGGGGGTGAATGTTGAAAACTATCTTTGCATGAGTGAAGTGGGGGAGGATGGAAAGAATTGGAGTGAGTTGCCAATAACCCAGCATCCTATGCTTTTAAACAAACAAAAATTTATTAACAACTTTTTTGAACTTCACATTCCTTTCTGAATAGATCACTTCCATATATAGCAATCCATTCAATATAACAAAGAATTGTTGTTTGTCCTTCATTCTTTTTTTTTTTTTTTTTTTTTTTTGAAATCTTTAAGCACTTTACTGACAGGAAGTTGTCATTTTAACAGTGAAAGGATTGCTCCAAATCTATAAACGTCCAATGTCTATGTGTGGCTCTGTGCTTCCACCTCCAAACCTCACTGTTCAGGCTCTCCATCCCTGCGCCCGGGCCCAGCGAAGCTTCCACTGCTGTAGTGAGAGGCCGTCCTGGTCCTGCAGCTCTCTAGGGAGTGCATCCTGCCCTGGTTGGTCCCACCAGTCCCCCACGGCTTTCAGAAGCTGGGGTTGTCCTTCATTCTTGAAGAAGACCATTACATTAGGAAGATGATGTCATGATTTTCAAGTGAACTGGATTTAAATGGTTCTCTTCCAGAACCATCTGGGTCCAATGGCCAGATATAGATCAGGATGACTGAAAATGGTCCTGGGATGTAGTGGGAGAGACATTGGTCTTTTTAAGCTAAAATAACACCCATTCAGTGTTATGGCTTCTTTTACTTAGTCAAAAAAAAAAAAAATCAACATGGGAGGGGAAAACCATTGGGGTTTCTGGCTGAAACAGAAATAATTGCTATTTACACTTACTCTGACAAAGTGAGACTTGGGCTGGGCCCTATTATTGGCCAATCAGTGAGAGCCAGAGTGATTCAGGTTTAAGGCATGGTCCATAAAAAATAAATTTAGCCTATTAAATCCCAATATATTTTTCTAGGTTTCAGTGACCAAATATTATATTACCCTGAACAGAACATCCCCATCCTCTGGGTATGATTCCCTATGTAGACAGAAGAAGAAGAAGGAGAGAGGGAGGGAGAGAAGGGGAAAAGGAGGGAATGAAGGAAGAAAAGAAAGAAGGGAGGATGGGATGGAAGGGGAGTGCTGCCTTGTCCAATTGGAAATGGCTAATTGGGTCCCCAGTGGGGCAGCTACTATTGCTCACAGGTTGTCCTTCATTCTCAAGGAGAACAAAGAATAAATATAACAAAAAATAAAGTAAAAATAACAAAATAAATATAATAAAGTAACAAAGAAGGAAAAAAAGGTAGTTCAGGAAAACCAATTAGCGTATCAAAAACTTATGTTGTATGCCATATTCATAAGTCCCCCTGCCTCTATAAATAAGGGAGAGATCATGCTATGTTTTTCCTTTATTTATGGAGTCTCCTATGAATCTAGTGCTAAGGTGCCATAAAACTACATACCTCCAATGGCCAAAATTATGTGGTGTAGTTAAAGGTTCTGGGTTCTTCTTCTAGTTTAAAGATTCTTAATCTTCCTTGTGTCATGGACCTCTTTGGCAGTAAAGTTGTTGGACCCCTTTTCTCAGATTAATATTTTGATATGTATAAAATAAAAAACAAAGGACTACAAGAGAGACCAGTTTAATTGAAATAGCTATTTTTTTTTAAATTTCATGGTCCTCAAGTTAAGAGCCCTCACACTAGTTCCTCTTTTGCAACTTTTTAAACCTTACTTTCCTCACCTGTAATTTGGAGATAGCTATTTGTCAGCATACTATTTTGCGAAGCATTATATAAATTTTAGGTATTACTATTATTATTAGGAACAAGGAGTGAAATCATGATTTTTTTTTCCTATTTTTCCCATGACTCCCATGAGTCCAATATTGGACTCATAGTCTGTATTTAATAATGAATTGTTTTGAACTGATTAGGCCAAGTCTGAGGAGAGAGAAGAACCAAAGCCAGATATCTTTGTTAAGTGATTAGACTGCTGATCTTTTCTATAAGGAGAGATGAAGATACTAAAAAATAGCCTTTTGTGGGTCTCGGTCTTTTCTGTTAAAATAGGGTCTTTCTAGACTTTCAAGACTGAAGCAGAAAAGTAAATATCAGTATTCTAGACCAGGCCTAATTGAAGCCAGCCTAATGATTCAGACTCAAGGGTTAAAATTCCATGAAGCACTTGTGGAGAGGAAAAAAAAAAAAAAAAAAAAAAACAACTCCAATTAAATACCATTTTACTAAATCAGAGATTAAAAGAAGCCAGAAAGATACAAGGTTAAAATAAAATACTACCCAGTTCCTCCTGCAGAATCTACATAGCAATATCTAGAAAAACATTCCCCTGAAAGGAAGAAAGAATAAAATGAATTTTCCATCCTTAGTTTTCCCTAGTCAGTCTTTTTATACCTCAGGCTGCAAGGAAGAAAATGGCCACCCTGCCCCCTTAAAATATCAGCTTGTACTTTATAAAACAGGTGATACTTATACCACAATTGGTACTTTATGCAAATCGCCACTAAATTTTCCCTGCTTTCATTCTGTGCTTTCTGGAAATGACATCTTCAGTCTTTTGTCATTCTTGCTGGTAGCTCCTCTTGACAAATGCTTTAACTGTTCTTCAACTTCATAGATGTCATTCTTTTTTTTTTTAGCCCCTTTTCACCATGACAAGAACACAATGCCACATATTACACCTTTCATTTTCATGTCTTATCAGCTCTTACCAAAAGGATTAGATTTTTTTTTTCTTTTAAAAGAATTCAGAACCAGTTTAGTAACTGGTTCAATAAATGGGACTTGTCACCAAGATTCAGGATAGTTCTTTCTCCTACATCTTTTTAGACCCCCTCCCCCTTCTGTCCCTCAGCCTTGGAAAAGATTTCTGTATTTGGTATCCTAGCTATAACAGGAAAAAGCATATAACTAACCCTCCAAAATTCATTTGTTTCTAAAGCTGACATATAATGAGTACAATAGCTAGGTAGAAGTGAGGGAATAAGGAAGCAAAGCAGACCAGAGTTGATCTGAGGTCCCACTGACCATTGGGACTTCCCCTAGCCTGAGCATGAAATTGATAGAGAGAGGGGAATGAAAAGAAAAAAAGAATTGGGAGAGAGAGAAAGAGAGAGATAGGCAGACAGACAGAAAGACAGAGACAGAGAGACACACAGAGACAGAAAGACAGGGAGAGACAGAGACAGAGAGAGATTGGTCAACTAGTTGGAGGTGAAATCCCTTATCTATCTCCTCCTTCCCTTCTTGCATCTCCAAAAGAAGAAAACCCATGCTCTTTGCCCCAAGTTAGCCCTAAAGCTGGCTCAATGGTTGTAGGTACTTGGGATCATTAGGTCTTACCTTTGCCACTGGATGGGCACATCTATTGAGAGGGAGGAAGGAGAAAGGCTCACTTAATTGTTTATATTGCTATTTTGACTTAAGGTCTAGGAAAAGTGATAGAGGAAATATTTTCCTCTCCCACTGCCTCTGTGAGTCTGTTTTCGTGTACTTCCGAGTTCAATAATACCAGGGGCAGCATTGACAAGTAGACATTTTGCATTCTGTGCTCTTTGTTGCATAGAATGGTGTGGTGTCATGGTTGATTTCCCATCCCTGAATATCTGGCTGGTTGTTGTGCATGGAGAGGGTAATTGTTTCAGAGCAACTGGTAGGTTTTTTCATCTTTGTTGGATGTTTCCTAGCAGAGAGATTTCTCTTACTGTAAGCCCATGTTCTGGGAAACTTAATTGGGAAACTTTTATTTCTTCCCTTAAATGCAGAAGATTGCCTTCAACCATTATACCTCAGGTCCTCCCAACTTTCCAGGGCCTGTTTTTTTCTATTGGAGAATGAGGAAATTAAGCTAGAAAGAAGGCAGAACCTCCCCTTAGAGCAGAGAATTCAAGTTTTTTTCAACATTGGGTCTTGTGATCTGAAATTTATGAGTGAGTCCATGTGTGTTTTTTTTATTGAGTACAATGTTAAACTGAAAACAAGAATCCATTAGCTATTTACAATTCAGAATTTTTTAAAATAGAATCTCAGTTGGAAAGGACCTCAAAGGTCAGCTGGGCCAATTTGTACTTCACTAAAAACTCTCTCCACAGCAGCTGGACTGGCTAATCTATTTATTATGTATCTTTTATGTTTAAACACAAAATGAAAAACAATTCCTGACCTTAAGTAGCATATGTTCCTTCTTCATATTTAAAAAATGGAGAATGAAATTTAGAAAAAACAGCCAAACTGAACTGTAAAGGGAACACAGGGCATGGTAAAGTGGAAGGAATGTTAAATTTAGAGTCAGGGACCTATTCAGATCTAAACAGTGCTATTTAATTGACCTTGAATCAGTCATTTTTCTCTGGGCCTCAGTTTCCTCAGCTGTAAAAGGGGATTGGACTAAACGGCTTCTAAGGTCTTTTTCCGTTCCAAGACTATGTTCCTATGACTTGGAGAATAATCTGTATTTCTTTTTCATTTTAATATGTTTTATTAATGCATTTCATTTTTATATGCATTTCAACCCTCTCTTATGAAAAATAACTGATCAAAAATATCCCATAAGGTGATTGAATCACACTGTGTATACCATTGTCTGCCCTAGTAGCCTCTTGCCTTTCTGCAGGAGATAGGAGGTAGCTTATACTTCCTATGTGATGTTTTCCAGTGTAAGGATATTGATTATACTTCTTCCAACCCATTTAATTTGATAAAACATAAGAAAGCATCATGAATGGATTACAGAAATATGCTAAGTTGAATTGAAGTTGTCCTATAGATGGGGGATTGGGAAACATAAATTTTAAGTGTAAAGCATTTTTAAGGGTTATGGTACTTGTGGTATTTGAAACTGAAAATAAAATCCCCTCCTGACATCACATCTGTCAACAAATTTATTAGAAGATATTGTGGGAACAAATTCTTATACACCAATCTCTCATTTTGGATTTTCTATCATTTTCTGTATACTTCCAGTACCCCTTCTCTTTCTTAGTTGTCTTCTTCCCTGTTCACAGTTGTTTTGCTGGATCATCACCGATCTCTTTCTCCCTCTTTGCCCCAGCCTTTTATCTTCCTTCCAAGGGACACCCTATCTACACCCCCCAGACTGATGCCTTCCAAATCACAGAATCTCAGACTTGGAAGAGATCTCCTGTAGTCATCTACCAAGGAAATCTACATCTAAACAAAAATCCTGTCAACAAATATACCTGATAAGTGGTCTTCCAGCCTTTACATGAAGAATTCCAGTGATAGGTAAACGCCATTCCAAAATAACCCACTTTGTTTTCTAATGGTTTTGTATGCCTTTATCCAACCTTAATATCTCTACTGACCTCCAATTGCCTGTAGGTTATTTTCACCAGCAGGTCCTCAAGGCTTCTCATATACAACACATCCAAAGTATGTTGCCTCCATATTTCCCCATCTGTTTTAGTTCATAACTTGGAGTCATTCTTTACTCTTTCTCTCACCTCCCAAATCCAATCCATGGCTTAGACTTTACCAGGTCTCTCTCTCTCCAGAAAATCTGGTCCCTTTCTCTCCATTCATACACCATACACATACCATCAAAGACCATAGTCACTTTTTTTTTTTCCTGAAACTACTGCCAAAGCCGCCATATTGTCTTGTTCTTGTTTCCAAGCTTCTACTGCTTCCTTTACCTTCTTCATCTTCTCTTTGTATCTGCCAAGAAAATCTTCCTAAGGCACAGAGTCTTACTCCTTTTATTCAAAAGTCTTGGGTGGCTCTCTGTTGAATCCAGGATGAAATAGAAACTACTCATTGGCAACTAAAGCCGCCTACAATTTCATTCCAATGAAACTTTCCAATTGTATCTCATATAACTCTCCTTCAGATATTTTGTGTCCCAGCTAAAAAGAGTGACTAATTATTTTCCACATTCCATTTTCTATTACCTTTCTGTAGATTATTTGTCCAAACTGGTTCCTTATGCCTAGAAGGTACTCGTTCCCCTATAATTCAGAGCCTTCTCTGGTTAGTGTGGATCCCTGCCCCCATCTCTATCCTCAAATTACCTTGTATTTACTTATCTAAGTTACATCTTCCCAGTAGAAAGAAAATTCCTTCCTGGCTCTTTTCAATGATGAGATGATTCAGTCCAGTTCCAATAAACTTGTGATGGAGAGAGCCATCTGTATCCAGAGAGAGAACTTTGGGGACTGAATGTGGATCACAACATAATATTTTTACCTTTTTTATTGCTGTTGTTTGCTTACTTTTTTGTTTTCTTTCTCATTTTCTCCCTTTTTGTCTATTTTTTTGGTGCAGTATGATAAATTTGGAAATATGTATAGAAGAATTGCACATGTTTAACATGTATTGGATTACTTGCTATCTAGGGGAGGGGGTTGGGGAAGGAAGGGAAAAAAATTTGGAACATAAGGTTTTGCAAGGGTCAATGTTGAAAACTCTTTCTGCAAATATTTTGAAAATAAAAAGCTATTATGTAAAAAGAAAGCAAAAGAAAAAATTCCTTGAAAACAGGGACTGTTTCTTTTGGTTTCTGTGTACTCTGAACCTAATAGCTCATTTGGGGAAAAAACAAAAACAAAAAACAAAAAAAAAAAAAACTTTGTTGTTAAGACCTGTGATCTTTTGCTAAAAATCTTAGCTGGGTCATACTTTTTTATCTCCACTTAAAAATATGTAAATAAAATAAGAATTAATTCATGAATTATATTTTAATATATAATAAATATAAAATAAAACGAAATTGTATAAAGTGAATAAATCTGCCTTCAAGGTACAGGAAGCTTTTAATGAAGAAACTCCCTCTACTAACTCATGTTGATCAATTTTCTGCAATTTAACAGTGTCACAGTTACCTGGGCCACTAAGCACCTCTTGCTAGGGTTGCCTAGCCAACTTGTGTCAAAGGTCAGACTTGATTCCAGAATTTCTTCTTGACTTGTGGCCAGCTATCTACCTCATTCTAGCAGACTTTCACCTCCCATGAGTAAGTACTTAATAAGAACTTGTTGAAGGCCACAGAATGAACTTGAATTAAAATGTATTCAGTCAAGGCTCATCTCAAATTCGACTCTAGATTTACACCACTTAACATTTGCTCTTAGCTTCAATTTTATTTGTTTCATGAAAGGGAGTGAGTATGCTTTCACAGAGGCAAATGAACTCAACCATTGTTCCAAGCTTGGACAAATAGCCAAACATATTTCAGGTGGGGCCTTTCTGACATCTTTCTGTTAAAATTACTTTCTATTGACTCTAGATATATCTTGTATATCTATAGTTTAAATTTAAATTTTTATTTTTAACAACCATATATTAAGCATCTACTATGTGCTAAGCATTTTACAAATATTATCTCAACTTTATCCTTACAATAAGCTTGGGAGATGGGAGCTGTTATTATCTTCATTTATAGATGAGGTAATCGAGGCAAGTATCTCATTTAATCTCAACTCTTGGAGGTAGGTGCTATTATTTTGTCACAATACTATAGAGGAGGAAATTGAGGCATACAGTTTAATGACTTGTTCAGTCACTCAACTAGTAAGTGTCTGATGCAAGATATATATTCCAATTTTCCTTAATTCTGGGTCTAAAAGGCTCTTTCCACCACATTACCTAGCTGCCTCTAATTGCTTACGTGTTGTTTTCTCCTCCTACACACACACACACACATACACACACACACACACATGTGCTTAGAATGTGGATTGTGTTTTTGCATTTCTGTATATCTTCAGCACTCAATTAAGTGACTGGCCTATAGTAAACATATAAATGACTGACTAGTTCCTGACTAATTAGAAAAAATTCTTTCTTTTCCTAAAAATTTTATCTGGCCCATACTTTTTTTCTCTTCACTAAGAAAAAAAAGACAAGTAAATAAATTTGGTCTAATATTGGATGTCTGAATTCTAAGAACTACATTTTAGTAACAGATCCAGAAACCAAGCTTCTGGGATTGCACGTCTGCTCTCCGGTTCAGGAACCAAGTAACAAAACACTGGATTGTAAATTCCATATTTTTTATCATATATTTTAACATATTTAACATGAGAAGGAGGGGAAAAATTTGGAACAAAAAATTTTTGCAAAAGTCAGGGTAGAAAAATTACTCACATGTTCTGTAAATGAAAAGCTTTAATACATTTTTAAAAAAGTAAATTCCATCATTTCATCTGATGCAAGGGTACCCTGTGAATTATTCAATGTCCCTGACTTTAAGCTGACTTCAGAAACAGAGAAATCTTTTTTATTTTATGAGAGGGGAAACTGAGACCCCAGAGAAATGACCAGGGCTAAGATCCAGGGATCTAGTTTCTCTTCTCTTAAGGAGGAAATCTCAGGCATCTGGTGCCTGGTAATTGGAAAGAGCAATCAAAGACCCATTGTATAGGGCAGTAGTGTCTCAAAGCAATCTTAGAGGGTGGAGAGTTGGGAGCTCAAATTGCCTCATTCCTGCCCAGTTGCTCCCTGATGCTGACTGTCCTTATTCTAATATCCTCTGCTTCCTCTTTCAGAAATATTCTTTGCTTTACTCTCCTCTTACTCATCTCTCTACTTCCCCAATCCCTCAAAAAAAAAAAAAAAAAAAAAAGAGAACTGGACCATCCAGGAATCTTTGGTGTCTAGTTTCTCTTGATGTAGGAGTCAGGTTGTGATCTCAAAGGTTGGGAAAATTTCCGAGAGAGATAATAAAAAAAAATAATATACAATAACTGAGTCTGGAAAGCAAAGAAAAGGCCAGATGAGGTATGATTTATTGTACAGAGGCTAATTATTGTACTAGTATTGTAATGTATTGTATAGGGTTTGTTAAAATTCATTTCCATAGAGGGAAGATAGGAAAAAGAAAAAAAAAAAAAAGGAATGAATAGAAGGCAAGATTATATCATAGAGTTAAAGGATCTGGAATCAAGTTTGAACTTTGCCACTTACTGCATGTATGACCTTGGATAAATCAGCCTTTGGGCTCTATTTTCCTTATCTAGAGAGTAAATAGATTGAACCTGTAAGGTTACTTATAGCTCTAGAACCATGATACTGAGAAATGACAAGAGGAAGTGAGAAGATTAGGAATACAGAAGAATTTTTAAAAATTAAATATTTTTTATTTATTAAGTATTTATTTTTTCTTCTCCTTCTGAAAGAAAGAGAAAGGAAGGAAGGAAGGAAGGAAGAAGAGGGAGAAAGAAAGGAGAGAAAGAACTAAAAAGAAAGAAAAAAAGGAAAAAAAAGAAAGAAGAAACTCAGGCAATAGATAAGCATAGTTAAGCAAAAAATGTGCCTCATTTTGCATTTTGAGTCCATCACCTCTCTATCAAGAAGAGGTGGGTAGTATGCTTCTCCATTGGTCTTCTGGAATCATGGTTACTCAGTGAATTGATTCCCATTGTTAAATCCTTCAAAGCTGTTTATTTTGGGGGCAGCTAGATGGCCAGTGGAGAGAGTGCCAGCTTTGGAGTCAGAAGGACCTGAGTTCAAATCCATTTAACATTCACCAGTTTACAACATTGGACAAGTCACTTAACCCCAGTTGCCTCGACACAAAACAAAACCTGCTTATTTTTACAATGTTAATGTTATAGTATAAACTATTCTTCTGATTCTTGTTTCCCAAGGTTTCTCTGAAACCATTTCTTCTTTTCTTACAATGTATTTGGTCATATTCTTATACCTTAATTTGTCCAGCTATTCCCCAACTGATGGAAATCTGTTTCCAATTCTTTGATTTTACAAAAATAGCTTCATTAAATATTTTTGTAGCTATAGGTATTTTAAAGAAGAGATTTCTAATAATCAAAAGGCATGTAAGAGAGTGAAATGGAAGGTATGTGATCCCTCTGGTCTGCAATATGTGATTTCAACTATAAGAGGAGAGAGGGGAAGGAAAGAGCAGCATAAGCTTCCTGTATTACATAATAAACAAAGCTGTACTTAGGTTTTCCATACTTTGAGTTCCTCTGTCCCCTTTCCATTAACTCATCATGATCCCTTCTCTCCCAGCTTTATCACACAGAAACACAAAGCACAGCAGATAGAATGCTAGTTGTATGATTCCAAGCAAGTGTCAACTTCCTTCTGCCTCATTTTCCTCATCTTCAAAATGGAGATAATAATAGCACCTTCCTCCTGGTTAGTCAGATGAAATCATTTATACTTCTTTCCTCTTCCCTATAACTCTATTCTCCATATATCTCAACTCTTCCTTTGACTCCCTATCACCTTTTAAATTTTATCAATGAAGCCCAGGACTAGTCTTTTTTTAAAAATAATTTTCTTATTTCTTTTTAAAATATTTCTATTAATATTTATTTTTGATGTTCTTTTATCTTTATCTTTTAATTTTGAGTTTCAGATTCTCTCCCTCCCTCCCTTTTCTCCCCTATGCATTGAGATCACAAATAAAACTTCTTATTCCTTTTTAAAAAGTTTTTTATTTTCAAAACATATGCATAGTTTCCAACATTCACCTTTGCAAAACCTTGTGTTCCAAATTTTTTTTCCCTCTCTTCCTCCCACCCTTCCTCCCCTAGACAACAAGTAATCCAATATATGTTAAACATGTGCAGTTCTTCTATACATATTTACACAATTATCATGCTACACAAGAAAAATCAGATTAAAAAGGAAAAAAAATGAGAAAGAAAACAAAATGCAAGCAAACTACCACCAAAAAAAAGTGAAAATACTATATGGTGATTCACCCTCAGTTCCCACAGTCCTCTCTTTGGGTGCAGATGGCTCTCTCCATTACAAGACCATTGGAATTGACCTGAATCACCTCACTTAGTCATTTAATGAGTGATTGTTGACCACCAGTTATATATAAGGGGCTGTGTCAGTTATGGTGGGGAAAAGAAAAAGACTCAGTTCCATCCTTCAAGGATCTTTTATTTGTGGCAATAATGAATGACCCAAATCTGAATATGAAAGAACTTTAGAATACCAGAACTGGAGAGGACCTTTGAGTCAATGAAGGCTTCATATATGAGATTTGCAGAAGTACAAATTAAAGGACTTCTCCAAGGAGGTCAAGGAGAGAGGGAAAGGAACAATGTTCAGAAATATTGAAAATAGCATTTTTTTATTGTGTTAAAAAGCTTAAAATAAAACAAGTGCCTATATGAGGAATGTCAAAACAAACCATGTCATAGAAATATAATGAATTTTATTATTCAGTTAGGAAATGATAAAAAAGATGGATTTAGAAGAAAACAAACCTGGAAAGACTAAGTAACAGGCCAGGCCTGGGCTGTTAGTTCACGTGTGAGATTAGAGCAAAATAAGTTAATAAATAATTAGAGCAAAATAACAGTTAATAAAAGGTTTACTTAGCTATAGCAGGGAAGAATGTTTAGAACAAGGAAAGAATGCTCTTTGAGAATACAATGTTGATTCAGTCAAGTATAGCTTTCTGGTGTTAGTCATGCTTCTGGGTTGGTGATCTGAAGTCTCAGAAAGGGACTTCTGATTGTTTTGATGACTTTTCTATTCAGGTGACAAGGAACCTGTATTAATGGCTCTCATCTTACACACCCTCCCCCCCCAGCCAATCAGGGATTGGGGAAAAGGAGAATAGTAATAATTTTGGCAAATTTATGAAGAAGGAGGAAGGGAAGAGATGAAGAAAAAGGAGGAGAAGAAGATGAAGAAAAAGAAGGAGGAGAAGAAGGAGCAAGAAGAAGAGAAGAAAGAGAAGGAAAAAGAAAAGAAGAAAAGGAGATGAAGGACAAAGAGAAGAAAAAAAGATTTACAAAAAGGAGAGAAAAGGAAAAGTAAGAGGAAAAGAAGGAGGAGGAGAAGAATAATCAATGCAACATTTTTTAAAAATGCCAGAAAAGGGACAGCTAGGTGGCACAGTGGATAGAGCACCAGTCCTGAAGTCAGAAGGACCTGAGTTCAAATCTGGTCTCAGACATTTAATACTTCCTACCTGTGTGACCCTGGACAAGTCACTTAACCCCAATTGCCTCAGCAAAAAAAAAAAAAAAGCCAGAAAAGAAGGAAGATCAGAAGGGGACAGAATCAAAGCATTGTGTTATATTCAATAATATAGAACATTAAAACTGTTAAATATTAAAATTATATTAAATTCAGTATATATTTTAAAATATATAATATAACTTTATAGTTTCATGTACAATCCTGTTCTTTCGGACATGAAAAATTTCAAGTTTGTTGATGTTTTTCAAGTTTATTAAAATAAAAAATGAAAAAAAAATTTAAATGCCAGACCATATAAGGTCTGAGTTTAGTATGGGAAAGGCTAAGAAGGTAGATTTAGAAAGAATTGTGGTGGGGAAAAGAGGCTTTAGAACATTCATGCAGGACAAAATAAGAATGACTGCCTAAAACAAAGAGTTGGTGTTGGGAAGCAGTGAGAAAGAAGACAAAGTAGTTTATTTTTCCTGATTCTTCAGGTACAACCTGTATGCTCGTACCTGGCTGGGTTATTTCTTGTACCGAAAACAGCTTCAGAGGGCACGCCATCGTTATCCGGATGGTCACTCAACTGTCCAGCCTCGAGTCTTTAATGGTAAGCCAGATTCAATCTTCAGATTGATTTTAATCTCTTCCTCTTCACTCCTATCCCTGCTACCCCTCTGTATGTAAATGCTATTCTATTTGATTAAGTTTTCTATGTGCAATCCCAAAATGAAGTCCTCCTTGCCTTCCATCCTACACGCTTTCCAAAGTTCCCCTCCAATGGGGAGGGGAAAATTTCCACCTTTCCACACTATTTCTTAATGCTCCTCCTTCTCCTGAGTCTCATCACTGTCTTTTTGCCCCTCTAGGAGTGAAGGTGCTGCCCATTCCAGTCCTTCTTGACAACTATAGCTACCTCATCATTGACACACAGTCCAAGCTAGCTGTAGCTGTGGACCCTTCAGATCCACGGGCTGTACAGGTGAGAAGGTAGTAGTATTCAGGACCAGGTGCTTGGTTTCCTATTGAATTTGCCCAGTATTTTACTTTACCTGCCTACTCACACTCACACTCACATATTAGGGGATTAAGGATGGGGAATAGGAGCATCTGGATTCTCCCCAGATGCTTTGGATGTTAGGCCCTAATTCTTCCCAAAGATGGTAGACCCTTCACTCTTTTCCTAACACCTACCCTGCCCTTCCCCCATTACTCACACCTACCATGTATCCTTTTCTAACTAAGGTAAAGTATCTTTAAGAACATTCTCTGTTATCTTTTGGTGGTCTAAGGTTCCTTTCCAGCTGTTGATGGGTATTATAAAGTAGCTCCAGTCAGAGACAAGACAAGGAAAACAGATGAGACAATAGGAGGGATGGGACTGACACATAACTGCTCTAAGACTTCTCTCCCTTACCTATAACGTACACATATTGCTGAGGCATTAAATGTCTCCTGTTTTCTGCCTCTGTTTATCTTTCTCTCTTAGATTCTTCTTGTCTTTTTTCTCTGACTCACTTCCTTATCTCTCTTTCTGTCCCTCAGGCCTGCATTGAAAAGGAAGGAGTCTCCTTGGTTGCCATTCTGTGTACCCACAAACACTGGTAAGGGCACTGACACAGGAAGTCCATGTTCAAAGATTGGGGAGGGGGCTTTGAATGCCTCCTTTTCAGCCCTTTTCTCTTTCCCTCCCTAACCAAGCTTTGTTTTCAACTGTGCACTTCAGGTCAGTAGGCTCCAAAATGTGATGCTAATGGTGAGTCACCCACATAAAATTGATCAAGAAAAATTGAAATAATAGTGGGATGGAGAAAGAAATCTGGCTGGGATGGGGAAGGCATGGGAGGACTGGTCTTTCCTTCAGATCATGCTTTAAATGGTACAGGATGATAATAATGCCCTGATATACAGTTTTCAGATTTGCAAAACACATTATAAAAATATCTTTTTTGATCCTTACAACAATCCTTGAGATTGGTACTATTA
Source organism: Myrmecobius fasciatus (assembly GCA_023553655.1). Taxonomy (NCBI): domain Eukaryota; kingdom Metazoa; phylum Chordata; class Mammalia; order Dasyuromorphia; family Myrmecobiidae; genus Myrmecobius; species Myrmecobius fasciatus. The sequence goes on from JAJPUD010002880.1 coordinate 110,450, forward strand.
TTATCCCCACTTTGCAAACAAAGAAAATGGAACCCAATGAGGTTGTGATTTACCCAAGTTCATACAACTAATTGTCTGCGTCAAATATTTGAACTCAAGTCTTCCTGACTTTAATTCGAGCTCTTTTTCTCCTGCATCACCTAAAGGTCTCCCCTAGCTAGACAAGGGAAAGGGAGGTCACAGGCATAGAGAGTGAGAGAGAGGAGTCTATAGGATGAGATGGGCATGTCTGCCCTACCTGAGACAATGCAAAACTCCTAGACTGTAAGTCAAAAGACCAAACTTTTATTTATTCTCATTTCTCTAGCTTTAGTTCCTGAATTGGAACCTTTTGCCAGGGCCAGGCTACATCCCCTGTTGCACTTTTGGGTAATCAGGTCTTTATGGCCTTTATCTGGATCTTCTGTATTCTTGTGCTGACCTTCACCTGCTGGGCTTACGATCCCTTTGAATCTTTGAGATTCAGAGTGCTGGATTTTCAGGGGACTTTCTAGCATTTCTGGGCAGAGCCATAGGGACCTTTCTGGCCTGGTTGGTATATTCAGAAAGTCCTATGGTGTGTTTGCATAGTATTTAGTTCCAATAGTTTTTTTTTTTGTTGTTGTTGTTGTTTGTTTGTTTGTTTGTTTTTTAGTGTAAAATAGTGCTTAGCCCAGTGGTTAGGAGCTGCTCAATTCAGTGGGCTGTCCTAAATCCTGGTAGGAATTTATTTGGGCCATGGCATGAACCTGAACCAAAACAAAAGGGAACCTTGGCTATAGTTGAGATAAGACTGGCAAATATCCATGCCCTTTGTTTTGCTATCAATAAATTCTAACCAGGTAAATTCCCTGTGAAGAGGCATGTGGAGGGGGAATAGAGTACTCATTTTGCAGTCAGCAAAACCTGTGTTCCAGTATGGCCCAGAAGCATAGCTCTGTTAATCTGGGCAAGTCACTTAAATCCCAGGCAACTCTCAAATGCAGGACCCCCCCATTCTTTTTTTTATTATTTTTTCCTCAATAGCACTTTATTAAATGCAGGATTTCTTAAGTTTTTCTTTGTATCATGGACCCCTTTGGCAGTGAAACCTATAGACTCCTTCTCATTTTTTAAATGTATAAAATAAAATACCCAAGATTACAAAGGATAACAATTCATCTAGAAATAGTTAGCAAAATATTACAAACAAGTTTATAGGGTCTAGGTTAAGATCTCCTGGTTGAAAAGCTATAAAAATACACAGATCTTGTTTTTTATTGGGGAGAGGTAGATTTCATGATGATGAAATTACAAGTCCAAAGGTCTAGACCAAAAGAAAAATGATTCTTAAGAAGTTGAGCTGTTTCTTTTTCTTAAATCTTGAATCTGTCTAAAATGCGTGTCTTCTTCCTGATTCAAAACTGCAAGGATAAAATGAGAGAATACCTACGAAATGTAATGATTTCTCTGTCAATTGACTTGCATTATGCACTATAGGGACCACAGTGGGGGCAACAGGGAATTGAGAAGACATAATAGAGGATGCCGTGTCTACGGGAACCCTCAGGATGGCATTGCTCATCTCACTCAGTAAGTAGCCCCCCAAGGTACTCTTCAATTTCCTTTCTTTCAAGAATTTCTCTCATCAAGACTAAAAAACATAGTCCCAGCCTCCTCAAAGAGTCACAATCCATTCAATTACTGAATATTCTCCTTCTTTCCCCTTTCTCCTACCCCCTGCTTTTCCCACCAAGCTGGGCTTCTGTAGCCCAACAGGCACTCAGTTAAACAGAAAAGGACTTTGATACTTTTTCCCTGCCTCCTACACAGACTTTACACCAACAGAGCCCTTTATAGGCAGATCCAAACACATCCAGACCACCTCTGTGCCCTAGAACTAAGTAATATTTCTTCTTCCCTCTCATCAGTCCTTCCCCAGGACTTCTGGAACAAGAGCTTAGTGCTCTGAGTCAGAGACTTTGAGTGCCTGGGTGAAATAATCTATCTTTAATCTAGGAAACTCTCTCCAGAGTCTCCTTTTGCTCACTTGTCTTGCAATTAGCAGTGAAAATGAGATGGTTAAAATGCATGCTAATGTATTTTCTTCTCTATTCTCCTTTCTCCAGTCCCCTCTGTCACCAGGATATGGTGAGTGTGGGGAGGCTTCAGTTCCAGGCTCTGAGCACCCCAGGTCATACCCGGGGCCACATGATTTATGTGTTGGATGGAGAACCCTACAAGGGCCCCTCCTGCCTTTTTTCAGGGGATGTTCTCTTCCTCTCTGGCTGTGGTGAGTCCCACTCTCAGATAGATGGGTGTGAGGGATGAAAAGAGAGAGATTCCTAGAGAATAAAAGGGAAGGGAGACATTAGGAGGAAGGCACAGGGTCAGAAAACCAAGGGTCCATCAGGTTAACCAAAGGATGCTCCTGTCCACTTAACGAGAAAGGACCACAAGTCCAACATATAATGTAGCACAAAAATTCAGTTAGTTTTTCCTGATATCAAGTAAAGAAAACGAAGGCATGATCAATCAAGGAATCAGAACAATTCCAGAGGTATTGTGTCTCCAGCTCCCTATATAGAGGAGAAGATTGAGAAAGAACGCCAAAATGGTATGACTAAACTCTCCAGTTTAGCTTCCTCCATACTTTCATTATATATCCCATCCCATTCTCTTTTCCCTAGGCAGAATATTTGGATTTTTTTAGCTTTTTAATTTCAAAATATATGCATAGATAGTTTTCAACATTCACTCCTGCAAAACCTTGGGTTCCAAATGTTTTTCTCCCTTTGTTCCCTCCATCCCCTTCCTTAGACAGCAAATAATCCAATACATGTTAAATATGGGCAATTCTTCTATACATATTTCCACAATTATAGGTAGAATATTTGAAGGGTCACCTGCAACCATGTTGAATTCACTGGACCTCATCATGGGCCTGGGAGATGATACCTTGCTTTGGCCTGGTAAGGGAACCATTGCTTTCACTCTATCTTTACCACTGCTCTTCCTTCTTCTGCCTCCCAATCTGGGAGCAACAAAAACTGTCCTCCAAGTTAGAAAAATTGTCTATATGAGATATTGGATATAAACAGGGACCTCAAAGTATAAAGGGAAAAAAAACAACCCTAATAACTCATATTCCTAGAACACAAGATCCCAACTCTGAAAGATGATTGTAGCTTGGATTTGCCAGTTGAATCTGACACCTGGATGGGTTGGGGTTTTTTTTGTTTTGTTTTGTTTTGTTTTTTGTTTTGTTTTTTTGTTTAATCACTGTTCTACCCAACTCACCCCTTCCTAAGCAATTTGGATTACATTCCTTCTCTTCTTCCAAGGCCAGTATTCTTACACCTCCCACCTAGCTGACTAGCACCAATAGCAACAACAAGGAAAGCTTCAAACATCCTGCAGGAATATATCCAGAACAGATTGCCCAACTTGTTTATGATGGGAGGGAGGAGCAGCAACTCAGCTCAAGATGTGACTCAAGGTGGGGTAGTGGCTAATTAATAGTCACAGCTTAGCTGAAGACACAGCTTTTGACTGACCAGAGAGAAATCAGTGTGAGGTCCAAATTTTGATTGCTTGCATTATATATCAATATGTATTCTTTGTTGATTGGAACTGTATCTTAAGACCTGCTCTGGAAAGGTTACCTGTAGTTCTGTACCTGTTGTTCCACCTTAATCACTCTACCCCACCCTGTTGCCCAGTCATAGACTTCTGAGGGGAGGGGAATCTTTTTCTTATCTGGTGATATCCATCCTTATTTCTCCCCTGAATGGCCCAGGTCATGAGTATGCAGAGGAGAATCTTAGCTTTGCAGGTCTGGTGGAACCAGAAAATATGGCACGAGAGAAGAAAATGCAATGGGTTCAACAGCAGCGCCTGGAATACAGGAGCACGGTGAGGGAGAATGAATGCATGGGATAACCCCAGGGAAGTGAAAATGTAACAGCATTTGTAATATTTCACCTTTTTAGCTCTTTAGAGCAAAGCTGCTTAAACCATGGTTTGTGACTCCATATGGAGTCTTATAACTGAATGTGGAGGTCATGAAAATATGATTTATTATCAGTAAATGTTTGATTATATGCCAGGGGTTGCATAAAAAATTTCCCAGGAGAAAAGGGATCATGAGTGGAAAAAGTTTAAGAAGCTCTGTTTTAGAATAATCAGAGTACTTTCCTAATAATTTCCCAGTGGGTAAGGAAGGGAAAGTTTTCTCTCTCTTTTGCAGACAATAAAATATTCTCTTCATTTTATTAATATTAATTGAATCGCAGAAAAGGAAAATGACTATGCATATAGTCAATAACAGGTCTTCTTTCGAGTCCAGAACTTTTTCTAATCTGCCAGATCAATTCTTCAATGAAAAAAAATTTTCAAGCCTACCTCTCCAGGTGGGAGGAATATCCAATTTGTTTATTTCTCTGGAAAACACTAGACTTGGCCTTCTAAGAAATGGTTTACCTGGCTGTCTTAGCTACTTCAACAAATTTTTATTTTTTTTTAAATAATAGCTTTTTATTTTCAAAATACAGAGTTTTCAGCATTCACCCTTGCAAAACCTTCTATTCCAAATTTTTCTCCCTCCCTTCTCCTCACCCCTTGCCCTAGACAGAAAGTAATCCAATATAACTCAAAAATATTTATTAAGCCATTAAGCACTTCCTTTTTTTTTTGGCCAGGCACTGGGCATACAAGGATAAAAATTATACAACCCCTAAAGACACAGTAGCTTATAGTTTACCGAAGAGGATTATTATGCTATATTCTTTCCAATGGTTTTGATGTCTCAGACGACCCCACACATGTCTTTTTAAGTAGAATGATAGAAAGAGAACACCTCACTATCCTTGGATTCAATAAGCAGCCCCATATGACCTATATCCTTCAAGTATTAAAAGAACTGGCAGATAAGATTTAGGAGTCATTGCCTGTAATCTCTGAAAAAAATTGAAAAGTAGAAGTAGTCCAGAATTGGAGAAGGGAAAATATCCTGTTTTTCATAAAAAGAAACACAATCGAGCATGCAGTTATAGGCCAGTGAGGTGGAATTTGATTCCTGGCAAAATTCAAAAGCACATTAAAGGAATGGTTATTGGCCATGTAGAAAAGGAATTGATCATCACTGTGGTCTAGGATGGCCTCATTAAGGAAAGGTCTGGGTAGACCTCATTTCCTTTCTTGACATATTCCTAGATTGGTAGAACAAGGGAATGCTGTCTGTGGTTTTCTTAGATTTCAGCAAAATATTTGAATAGCCTCCAGCTATTCTTAAAGGATTCTTAAAGGACCTTATAAGATCTTATAAGACCTTATGGAGACTCTGTGAATTTTGAAAAAGGTAAATGATCAGAACCAAAAAGTAGTTATTAATGAGTTGAAGACAATTTGGAAAGAGTTCTGGAGTGGAAGAATCTGTCCTTGGCCCTGTAGCCATCTTTATCAATGATTTCTATGACAACATAAATGTGCAGATGATACAGAACTGGGAGGGAATACTAATACCCTGAAGGAGAGAGTCAGAATCCAAGAAAAATTCAAATTGGTTCAAAATTAATCAAATGGAATATAGGAAAGATAAATGTAAACTTTTTTCCTTGGTACAAGAAATCAATTTCACAAATACAAGATAAGGGAGGTGTGACTGGACAGTCACAATTCATTTGAAAAAGCTTTGCTCTTGGAGTAGTCTGTGATCTGCATAACTCAATATGGCAACTGAGAAGGCAGGGACATGATTGCTGCCTTCAGGTATTTGAAGGGCTTTTGGGTAGAAGAGAGATTAGACTGGATGTGCTGAGAAGGCAAATCCGAAAGCTACTGGTGGAAATTTCAATGAGGCTTGATGTCATGAAAAACTTAACAATATGAGTGATCCAGAAGAAGAATGGAGTGTTCCCAAAGGTAGCAGGTGGCTCCCTTTTAGAGTTCTTTAAGCAAAGGTTGGCTGACCACTTAGAAATGTAATAGAGGGATTTTTGTACAGGGTATGACATTTGGTGATTTGGCATAATAATGAGTATAATTACAATTATGTTTGGGAGCTCTGGGTTCCCCAGCTCCAAACCCACTTTGTGCTAATACTTTCTATTGCCTCACTTCCCACAGTGTCCATCAACCATTGGAGAGGAGAAGACATACAATCCATTCTTGAGGACCCACTGTCTTGCTCTTCAGGAGGCCTTGGGACCCCTGCCTGGCCCTGGCGGGGATGCTGGCCCCTCCAGAGCACGACTTCTTGAAGAACTTAGGAGGCGTAAGGATCAACACAAGGGCAAATGAGACCCCTATTTGCTGGGGGCCCTTTTAATTCTCCACTCTCCCCCTTCCCTATCATTAGCACATTTGCCCTCTCCAGTATTGCCTCTCTTCCCCTCATTCTGACAGAGGAAGGAGCAGAAAAAGTCATCCACTTCATTGTGGACTTCAAAAGGAGGGTATGGATGGAAAGTGAGATCTTAAGGGGAAGGGGTCTGGTTTTACAAATCATGGGGTTCATGGGTGGGGAGAAGAAGAGAGAAAGGAAGGGGAGTTTTCCTTCTCCTTCATCTCCTACTGCTACCCACCTTAGTCCTAGGGTTTCCTTGAAGGGAGGTTGGGAGCCTAGAAGGAAACAGGACATTTGAGGTCTTCTGGGTCAGTCTTATCTTGAGCCTGTCTTACTCCCTGACCTCCACCACTGGAAGCCTCCATCCATCCAAATTCTGGCTGTCCAATGTTGCTTTTTCTCATTGAAATCCCAAATAAAAGCCAGTACCAGATGAAGCAAGAGGAAGAGGATCAGATTGAGAGGAGGGCCACTGGGACTTAAACCTAATTCTCTCTAATCTGTCTCTTCGAACCCTTCCTCCAGGGAATTTGAAATAATGTCCTTCAAGGGGCTCAGCGAGTGGATTTCTTTTGGAAAAAGTAGTGGTGTTCAATGTCTTTCTAGCTTTGGTCCTCACAGAACAACCCCTTCCCTTCAAAAACAAAATCCCTTTGTCCACTGGTTTCCTTGCTGCCAACATCTTGAAGGCTCTTATTTGTAGAACCAAAACAAGACAGAAAGGTGAGAGAGCATCCCTTTTTCTTCTCTTCAGATTCTCCTCTTCCTTTGACTGTACTTCATTGCTTCACACCATCCCCAACTTGTAAAAAGAAAAAATTGCTGTTAAAGACTACCTTGCTTGACTACAAGCCCAAGACCCCAGAAGGGTATTGCTGAAGTTCTTAAAAATAGGGACCTATTTATTCTAGTATCTATTTTAGGTATCACCTATTTCAGCGTCAGGAGCCTTTAGAAGTCATGCTGACCAACCTCTGTCCAGTCTGGGTGCCTCTCCTTCTGAGAGACTCCTGAGCTTCCTGTTGCATTGTCTCCTGCTTCTTATTCATGAGAAGTCTTCATCTCTAACTAACCTAAATCCTTCTTGCTGTACTCTCAATTTATTTCCTCCTATCTTTAGTTGAGATGGAAAACATCTGGAAGATGAAATAACCCTTCTGCCTGGAAATCAGTTATTGGACCCCTTCAGCCCTTTCTTATCTTTTTTTTAAACTGGACCTCTCATTTTATTGGTGTAATGAGCTCCCCAAGAAGATGCTCCCTTTCCCAATGTAGATGGCCACAAGCAACTGGAATAATCTTGAGAGTTGACTGTGTGTTTCAGACTCTTCCTGGCTTGAAGGCCTTTTCCACATTTATTTCTGAATTTCTTTCTAAATATTGACTTTTTAATGGTTTGTTTTTGAGTTTTTTTGTTTGTTTGAGAGAGTTAACAATCAACTCCCCTTTGCTTAAATAGGATTATAGCAGCATCATTGGCAAGCTTGAAGTGATAATAATTTTGAAGAATGGAGTGAGAACAGAATGGCAGATTCCCATTTTCCTAAACTGATTAGCTTTTAAAGTTTAGATTAGCACAGTTACTTTTATCCAGACCTCCAGAATAATAAAGTCATTATTGTTTAAAATCAATAGTTCACTGAGCCAGTGTGATCGTCCAGAAAAACTTCTGCTCCTTCTTAAGACATTGTCTGCTGTAGACAGGAAAATCTTTCTTTCTGCCCCTTCTCTATAACCTCTTATATCTGAAATTTTTCTTGTTATAAACTCAGAACTTTCTTGCCAATTGAAGCTTACCAGCTTGAGTTGGGGATTCAGAGACACATGGCAAAGAGCTTGACCTTGTCTCTCTTCCCCCTCCTAGAGCAACCTTGTTGTGTGAGACAGTCCCAGGTTTGCCCAATACAAGAGGAATAACATCATCAGGCCAGGAAGGTGCCTCTTTCTGGATCCCCTTCTTGCCATAACCTAAGATCATTGTACTAGAACCTATATAACCCTTCTTCCCTTCTGGTGCCAGTTGTTTTTTTTGCCTGTGATCCAATTATACTGTAATCCAATTGCACCTTTGTTCCCTGTGTTCCTTTATTTCCCCACCTGTATCGTGTTTAAACTACAAGTCCTCCCTTGTGAGTTAATATATCCCTAATAAAAGTCTCTCTCTATTTTTTTGCATTAATAGTTCTTTCTTTTTCAAAATTCCTTTAAGTCTCTATAATGGAAACTCACAATATGCTTCATATATAATATCAAGAGTTCTAGAAGTCTGTGAACATATTTGTGGGGACTGCCCACAAATATTTATTGAAAGATGTCATTAGTCAATGATCATTTTATTTTATTTTAAATTCTACATGTACATTCTTTTTTTTTACATATTTCCATATGAGGCATGTTGGGAGAGAAAAATCAGAACAAAAGGTATTTTGTTTTTTATTTTTCTTCTTTTTTCTTCCTGGTGATTTTCCCCTTTTGTTCTGATTCTTCTATGTCAACATATCTCATATGGAAATATGTTTTTAAAATGAGTGTGCATGTATAATCTAAAAAAATTAAAAATAAAAAGTTTGGGGAAAAAAAAAAACAACTTAGTCATCTGCTAAGTAAATAAATAAATAAATGTCATGTGTTGATCTACATTCAGTCTCCATAGTTCTTTCTGGATGCAGATGGTATTTTCAATCCATTCGTATTTAGAAGCAGAATTAGAGACAGAATTAGAATTAGGGTATTCTTCAATTTGATTATTAATAGAAACACAATTCATTGTTGGTGGGACTTGAAGGTAGTATCACACTCATTCAGTATTAGTGGAGTTACAAACTTGTAGAAACTTTTTAGAGATGTGGGAGTACACTTTTAAAGTTACCCCAAAAGTCATTTTAGTCTTGCCTTAAAAATTCCTTTGTCAAGAAGGTACTCTGAAAGTGTCATCAAATCCAAAAAAGATCTGTGTGACCAATTTCAAAACAGCATTATGAATAAACATACACATATACATACACACTCACACACCAATCCTGGAAACAACCTAAATGCCCAACAAGGGAACCACTAAAAAAACTGGTGCATTAATGTAATAGAACACTTCTTATCAAATCAGCAAAGCAAAGAAAAAGGAAAAAAGGGGGGGGGCTGAAACTATGTAAGTATTAACTATGAACAAAAAGTAGGTGAAAAAAATGAATAAAGAATTCTTGTGAGTGACTAAAAAATATGCTATTTTATCACTCGAATTCATGAATTTAAATACATTGCAAGTATGGTTAGTTGTAGTGATTTTCATTGTCTTTGTTTTGTTTTGTTTTTACTTCCAAGTTAGTCATGTTATGAAAGAAGTAAGAAAGGGGAAAAGTCACAAACAAAAACAAACACAAAGTGAAAATAGAATTTAAACTCCAAAGTTCTTTCTTTTTCTAACATGAGTCTTTTGGAATTGTCTTGGATCAATGTTTTAAATTAAATATAAATAGATGGAGATATGTAGATGTGTATATATGCATATGCATATATATGTGTATATATATATATATATATATATATATATATATATATTTAAGTTGTAAGGATATTAAGAGGAAAACAGTATTTCCCCCTTGAAAGGTGAGTGATCCCTGATCATGTTGAATATTGACTGAACCAATCACTACTTGTTTCAATTTCTTGGGTCATGTGTTGTAATGTTATTTAGATTGGACAAGGAGTAAATAGGGTTAGGCTTGTGGATGGGAGAAATAAGGGAAAGAAGCAAGATGAAATGTGGCATGTGTGTCTTAGGGTGGATGATTTTTGGGGAGGAGAGGAATATCACTTGATGCTTCTATGTGGTAGGTTACAGCCAAAGTTGGGGCTGGGGGATGTGGATGGGGAGTGGGGGGGGAGGGAAGAGTAAATCTCTTCTGAAACTAGTAGGGCAGTGACCCCTAGTGGGCAGTCGTCTTCAGACATCAACAAAGCTGCTTTCAAGTGAAAGAAAGGCTGGCCTTACAAATAAAATGACGGAATATGAAGAATTTATTTGATGAATAGAGAGAAACTGAAACCCAGAGACATTCAGTGGCATAACTAGCTAGGGGTGGGATCCCTAGTTATGATTTTTACAGAATTATAAAATTCTCAGAGCTGGTAGAGACCTGTAGCAATTACCTGTCCCTTCTCTTCTCCAGCCACCCTCTTAATTCAAGCCCATATATCACTTTTGCTAGGATTATTGTACTAGACTCTTTATTTTGCCCCCCAGTTTCTAGTTTTTATTCTTTTCAATGCACATTCCGTATAGCTGCCAAAATACTCTTCCTAAAGTACAAGTCTGATCTCATCACTCCCTCGCTTAATCACCTTCTTGCCTCTAAGATCAAATACAAACTCTTCAGATTGATATTTAAAACCTTTTAGAGTCTGGCTCCAGCCTACTTTTCCAGTTTTGTTATACAGTTTTTTTTTCATGCCCTCTGTGTTTTTAAAATTATTTATTTTTAATATTCTTTTAAAAAATTTTTAGTTCCAAACTTTCTCCCACCTCCTGCTCCCTCCCCCACCCATTGAAAAAGTAACCAATATATCAATTATATTTGTGAAGGCATGCAAAAAAATTTTCTGCATTAGCCATGTTGCAAACAACAACAATAAGAAACAAGAAACATGAAGTGAAAAAAGTATGCTTCAATCTGCCCTCATATTTCGTCAGGTTTTTCTCTAACAGTGAAGAACATCTTTCATCATGAGTCCCTTGGAATTGTCTTGGATTATTACATTGGTCAGAGTAACTAAGTCTTTCAGAGCTGATCTTTGTTACAGTATTATTATTGTGTACAATGTTCTAGTTCTGCTTACTTTGCTTTGTATCAGAACATATAGATCTTCCTAGGTTTTTTTGAAATCATCCTTCTTAAAACACAATAATAGTATGTTGCTCACAATAATATGCCACAACTTGTTCCTTCATTTCCCAATTAATGATGCCCTGATTTTTATTTTTTTAATTTATTATTATTTTTTGCTGAGGCAATTGGGGTTAAGTTACTTGCCCAGGGTCATACAGCTAGGAAATGTTAGAGATCAGATTTGAACCCAGGTCCTCCTGACTTCAGGGCTGATGTATCCACTGGGTCACCTAGCTGCCCCCTCGTTCCCTGATTTTGATACTTCATTCTTGCCTTCCACATTCTCTGCTCCTTTCAACCTTTTAGAACTAAAAGTTTATTTTTATAAAGTTTTTTCTTTTCAAAATATATGCATAGTTTTCAACATTCACCCTTGCAAAATCGTATTCCAATTTTTTTCTCCCTCCCTTCTCCCTACCCCCTCCCCAGATGTCAAGTAATCCAATATGTTAAACATGTGCAATAGAATCAAAAGTTCATGTGAAGTCATGCAAAATAATACATGCAGAACCAGGAAAACAACATACACAATTACAAGAACTTGCAAGAACAGTGCCACAGGGTTGTAAAAGTACATTAAAGAGACCAAAAAAAGAGAAATATGCTGGGATACCCCTCTCCCATTCTATGCAGAGATAAGATTCGTGAGTATGGAACACAGCATATAAAATCAAATTATTTCAATGTATTGATTAGTTTTACTGAATTTTTTTCTTTAAAAAAATTATTATACCCTGGGAAGGGTGATCAGGGGAATCAAAGACATTTAGATAATATAAAAACAAAGATATCAATAAAAATCGATTTTAAAAAGATTCTCAGGCTTCCTTCAAGGATCCAACAGGAAACTTTTTCTGATCTCCCTAGCTCCTAGTGTCTTCCTTTTAAAATTACCTTAGAACTACCTTATATTTACCTGTATGTGTATAAACATGTTATCTCTCTCAGCTAAATTGTAAAATCCTTAAGGTAGAGAAAGACTTCACTTCTGTATTTGTATCCCCAGTATTTAGCACAGTTCCTGACCCCAAATAGGCACTTACATGCTTGTTAATTGAGTGATTTCCCCTTAGTTTTGGGGATCCCTCTCTCTCCTGGAATTATATCTGTTGTACAGTGTTTCTCAGTAAGCTCTTTGAAGACTAAGATTAGGTTTGTGTTTCTCTTCGAATCTCAGGCACCCAAGACAGTTCCTTGCACATTTCAAGTACTTAATGAACGATTTTTGGTTTGAGTTGGTTTATATCCCCTACTTTCCCACACACACTCCAGACAAGGAGTGTCAACCATTCAGTATAGATCAGCTTGGCCAATGGAAGCGTTAATACTCCAGCCCACACAGCTTCCCTCCGAGGTGAATTTGGGAGTTGTGCTAGAAAAGAAGATAAAGTAAGGTAAAAATGGGTGATGGCTCCTTTAAGAGGCAGACGGCTGCCGGTTGCTATGGGGACCAGTAGACACATTCTGGAGGATCGGCAGCATGAAGGGCAAAGGTAAGGGGTCTGCGTTTCGGGGGTTGGTGAATCAGCTTCCTTAGAGAGGGGGCTTCCCCACCTCGTCCTGATCCCACATGGAGAATCCTGGGGGTTCAAAGGGGGGCGGATTCTAGGAATTGTCCCCAATCCCCTCCCCTTTCTGGACCTGCACCACCCTTACCCTCGCCCTTATTCCCACCCCTCTGTGACTAAACTGTGCCCCCAGGAGCCAAAAGTCCGGAGCCGGAGGTGCTGGAGGAACCACAACTGCCGGCACCTGAAGCCAATTCTGCAGCCTTGCAATTTCTAGCTTCAATCAGTGAGAGCGCATCCCAGGCCCGGGGAAGGGCAGCGTTGGGGACCGGGAGCTAGGGAAGAGAACAGAAGCTGCTTCTCCTGCTGGGAGACCCCTCCGGAAAACGAGCTGGACTGGGGCTCAAGGACTACTTGATTACCCTTGTGTGACCTTGGGCACTTAAAGACCTTATAATCCTCTATTGTCCTAAATGGGGGGAAGAGGGGAGAGAAGGAGAAAGGGGTCGGATTCAACTTCCCAGATCTTTTCCAGCTGGAATTCTAGTAGAACAGAGGTTCTCATACTTTTTTTGTGTGTATTACACACCCCTTTGGCTGTAATGAAGTCTGTGGATCACTTCTCAGAATAATTGGATATTCAATTTAAAGGATAATTGTTTACAAAGATGTAACCCCCTTCCAGTCCCTCTCAATTTAATGGACCAGAAATTTATCCAGGAACCATTGACCCCTTTCTTAAGAACTTTCTCTTAGATGATTTCTTTCTTTCTTTCTTTTTAATAAGGTAATTGGGGTTAATTTACTTGCCCATACACCTAGTGTCCAATTTCTAAGGTCACATTTGAACTGGGGTTCTCCTGACTCCAGAGCCATATCCACTAGGCCATCAACTTGCCCCATTAGATGATTTATATAACTTGCCCCTATTAGATTACACACACCCCCCCACACACACACACATACACATTTATTTTTCCAAATACATGCAAAGATAGTTTTCAACATTCACCTTTGCAAAACCTTGTGTTCTAATTTTTCTCCTTCCCTCTTCTCTACCCCCCTCCCATGGACTTCAAGCAACCCCATATAGGTTAAACATGCAATTTTTTATTAGATGATTTCTAAAGTCTTCTCTGGGAAACCCAGGTAATCCTGTTCCTTCCTCTCACCCAGCCTCTTCTGAACCAAAGTGGACAAATATCTCTAGTTTGAATGGTGGACACTAGTAGAAGTGCTTGAAAAGTTACTGGGCCTTTGGAGAGCTGGGTGTAGGTTGGGAGAGGGGTGCAAAGCAAAGGTGCTGAAGTCTGGAGCTTTGTACGGTCCCCATCTGCCTTGCCTCTTTCCCATAGGTAAAGAAGAAATTCAGTTGCTCTATTTTTCCGAGACTCTGAACATGATGTCTGAGACTAACCAGACTCTGGGGGAGTATTCCCTGGACATAAAGCAGGCCTATTACCAGGACTCTGAGGGGGACCTGACACTCAGTGCCCTCGTGCATGCTACCAGCCGGGGTCAGCTGGAGGAAATCCCCTGTGGGACTTCTATCTCAGGTAAGACTTCTGATTCTGGACCTCTCCCTTGTATCCTCCACTAATCCATCCTTGCAGCACCTCAATTCTTAGCTCAGAATCTCTTCCCCATTGCTTTATTGTTTGTTTTTGAGGCAATTGGGGGTAAGTGACTTGGTCAGGATTACCTAGCTATTCCCCATTGCTTTATTTTTTATTTTTGAGGTAACTGGGGTTAACAGGATCACACAGCTATTTCCCATTGTTTTATTGTTCATTTTTGAGGTAATCAGGGTTAAGTGACTTGCTCAGGATCACACAACTAGTTAAGTGTTTGAGCCAGGGATTGAACTAAGGTCCCCCTGACTTCAGTGACCATCCAGTGTACCATCTAGCTGCCTCTCTTCCCCATTTTTTTTTTATCAGGAATGGTTTGGAGGTGAGACAGGTGAAACCCGTCAAAGCTTCTCCATTGGGCAGTTTCTCCTAACAATGTCAGGGGATCTCCAGACACTCACACTGGAAACAGCCCTCAGCACTTGAGAAGTTTCTTAGAGGCTAGAATCGATCTAGTTCTTCTAATCTGGGGCCCAAATCTCATGAAGTCTCAAAGCTCCCTCACTAACACCCTCCCCACCCTACTACTCCATCTCTGACACAACTAAGTTCTACCTCATATCTCCTCTTGCATCAGGTCTCTCTTGCTTTCCTTTCAGGCTATGTCTCCTGGAATTTGGTAACATATGAGCAGCACTATCATGAATTCATTAAGGTGGCAGGACCTGCATTTCTCCTCTTGTCTTTCCCCTCCCTCAACATCATAGACCCTTAGCTTTGGCTTAATGACAGAGACTATCCACTATGGAACTTGGGGTAGGGTGGGTAGACCCAGGACTGGTTGAGGGACATGGATGTAAAGTCAGGAGAACCAGGTACTTCCTAGCTTTGATTATAGGCAAGTGACTTTGTCACTCTGATTCTCATCCTAAATTTCTTAATCAGTAAAATACAAATGCTAATTTTATAGTTTCTACTAGTGTGAGAAGGGCATATTGTAAAACTTAACCATGTAAATATGAGTTGTTATATTCTCAGGTACCCCAGAATTCTTTAATTTCTTAAATCTCCCCTTCTTCACAATTAAGCTATAGCCCCTAAACAGCATATAACTCTAATAGATAAAGGATTCAAAAGGTCAGAGGGTGGTTTTTGCTTCCCTCTTCTCATTCCCAATTACATGGCATTGTAACCTATGGGGTCAATTTAGCCTTCACATATCTCCACCCTAAGCCCAGAAATCTAACACAATAGTGGAGTGTCCCTAAGCTCAGGTATCTCAATACCCTGGCTGTTTCTTTGACTTTTCCATTCCTCTTTGCCTTTGGCTTCTTCATTAACTTGTTCCTATGTCCCCCATTCGTCTTAAACCTGTCAGTTCCTACCCCTGCCAATTGACAGGAAGACTACGTTACTGATGCAGAAGGAAGACATACTGATGACTAGGGTCCTTAAGGAAGGTGAGGTGAGTAGGGACCCTCAACTGGAGGGAAGGCATAATTGAGCACGTTTGAGAATGATTGGTCTGGGTATGTAGTAGGCAGGAGGTGCTGGACTAAAGACTCATCTTTGAGCCCTACTGCCCTAAAGTTTTAGTTACTCCCATTCCCTCCCTTGCCACCAGGAATTCTAATCCATATAACATCTTGAGCAGGATGTGAAGACAGAAAAGATATCATTCAACCTGAATATGATGGATGGGTTCATCTCAGAGTCTGCCAACCTGGTCCTGCTAAGAGTGATGGGGTGGAGACGGAAGGTTCCTCACAATGCCAAATTCCTGGCCATTGATGAAGAAGGAAAACTCTGCAATTCCACCTATGTGAGGGGGCTTTGTAGCTGGGAGTGAGTTGGGGGAGGGCAGAGAAAAGGGGTTCTGGTGGACTAAGGAAGAGAGAGATGAGTTGGGAAGTTATCCATGGTCCTGAAGGAGAGTTGCTAAGAGAACATCGAGTCAGAGACCAGGAGGTTGGAGCTGGGTACCATTCAAGAAAAAAATGGCAGACAGGCAAGTATTTTAACATAATTAACATGTAGTGGATATCCTGCCATCTAGGGGAGGGGTAGGGAGTAGGGAGGAAAAATTTGTAACAGAAGGCTTTGTAAGGGTTAATGTTGAAGAATTACCCATACCTATGTTTTGCAAATAAAAAGTTTTCATTAAAAAAAATGGTAGATAGGAGGAAAGAACTGAAGAGATGGGAGAAAATATGGTCACTCTTCCCACCTTGATTCTTTTTGTGGCAGGAAAAAAAAGGTTCAGCTTGTTTGGGGAGTATTGAGACACAAAGAAAGGTGATGTTCGGGGCTAGGTAGGAGGAGAGGGTCAAACTTGAGAAAGGGAGAGGAGTGCCTGATCCATGGCGCCTTGTCTCTCCATCCCCTCCTCTGTTAGGAAGCCCTGGGCTTTCAAACCATTCAGCTTGGCTCAGAGAAGGCTGAAGCAATGGTGGTAGAACAGACCATGCATTCTAATGAAGACATCCCCATGACACGGCAGTACTACCTGTTACCTGACGGGTGAGCAAGTTTCCTGAGTGGAAGGTGAAAGGTCATAGCTGATGGCTAGTTATAGATATGAGGGTCTGGATGGATGAAATGGAAGTAGAGGGGATGAGTGAATGAAGGTCTTCTCTTTTTCAGGCTTAAACATCCATATTTCTTTTAATAGATCTTCATTTGGTATGGTCTATTTCCTGGGCCCTCACCATACTTGTTGTTTTCTGGGCCTTACTAAAACATGATGCTTAAAACTGAATATGATACTTCATATGTAATAGGACTAGAGGAAGAATAGAGGAATAGTGTCTTGTACTATTTTGCCTTCTGGTTGAGGGACATGGATGTAAAGTCAGGAGAACCAGGTACTTCCTAGCTTTGATTATAGGCAAGTGACTTTGTCACTCTGATTCTCATCCTAAATTTCTTAATCAGTAAAATACAAATGCTAATTTTATAGTTTCTACCTCACCAGGATGGTGTGAGAAGGGCATATTGTAAAACTTAACCATGTAAATATGAGTTGTTATATTTTCAGGTACCCCAGAATTCTTTAATTTCTTAAATCTCCCCTTCTTCACAATTAAGCAATAGCCCCTAAACAGCATATAACTCTAATAGATAAAGGATTCAAAAGGTCAGAGGGTGGTTTTTGCAAAATAGAGAAATACCTGCCTCATACAGGACACTATTCCTTTCCTGATGGATGCAGTCTAAGATTCTCATTAGCTGCCTGGCAGCCTCATCATACAAATTTTTTTCATTTAATTTTTACTTTTTTCTCAATTACATATAAGCAAAAATTTTTAACATTCATTTTTGTCTATTTCTTCTTGCATCTCTCTTAATTTCTCCCCTAGGAATTTGGATGCTATACCACTTGGTGCATATATGTTTAATATTGATATTGCTTCATTAAACATTAATTTATAAAAATTTTCAGTTCCAAAATTTTCCCTACTTCCCTTCCTTGTCCCTTCCTTGAGAAGGCAAATAACTTGATATAAATGATACCTATATTGTCATCAACAATATGGTTTCTGATATACATAAGAAGTACGGTTCAATCTGCATCGCATGTTATTTCTTTCTCACACTGATTATTAATGTTGATCTCGTATTCCACTGAGACCCCTAGATCTTTTTCTCATGAACTGTTATTGAGTTTCCATAGTAGATATGGAAGTAAATGGGTATAGATGATAGTTGACTATAGATGGCAATAAATGAATTTGAGAAATATTTTAACATAATTAACACATAGTGGATATCCTGCCATCTAGGGGAAGGGTGGGGAGTTGGGGGGAAAAATCTGTAACAGAAAGCTATGTAAGGGTTAATGTTGAAAAATTACCCATACATATGTTTTGCAAATAAAATTTTAAAAATACATAAATAAATGAATTTGAGAGTCAGTGGGAGGTACTAATGGTCCTGAGTCTGTTTGAGTAGTCTGCATCAGGGTGGGGAATGAATAGATATTTCTAATGGCCAGACTAGGAGAAGAGAGGAGAGAACTGAATTTTTTCCCCCTCCAAACCTCTTCACACCCCACATTTGTCATTCTTAGTGCCTCATAAAACTCTCTTCTCTCTTAGGCACCTGGCCAAGACAATCCAGGTGGGTTCCCCCTTCTGCTGCATCATCAATAAGATGCCCATAATGAGACAGGAGGGTAAGTAGGGAGCCAAGTCATTCAGGGAAATAATACCCTGGAGTTTTTCTAGGCCAAAAATCAGGACACAAGCTTAGTTTGATAGAGAGTATTCCTTCTTTGTTTTTTTTTTAAATAATAGCTTTTTATTTTCAAAATATACCTTTTTTAAAGCCAAGCTAAAAGCACATTTCCTAGACCATCCTAGATAGTGTCCACATTTATGGAGTGACAACTGGTGACAAAGGAACTAGTTAAAATAGAAAAGGTGGGAATAATTTCCTGAGGCTTTCCAGAAAGGGGTAGCATTTCCATTCATTCTGCAAATGACTAGTATTTGAGGAATCAGGGAATTGTGAAAAAGAAGAGTGAGTTTTGAACCAGGTTTAGGTTTGAAATCTGGCTTTCCCACTTACTATCTGTAAGACTACCTTGCATAAACCTCAAGGAGCTCAGTTTCTTGATCTAGTAACAATAATATCATCTGGCATTTATATGCATTGTAAATTTACAAAATGTTTTACATATCCCATTTGACTTTTGCACCACCTATTGTTCAGTCATTTCCAACTCTTCATGATCTCTATTTGGGGTTAAGATACTGGAATGATTACTATTCCTTCTCCTTCTTATTTTACAAATTAGGAAATTGAGGGAAACTGGGTTAAGTGATTTGCCCAGAGTCACACAGCTAGTGTCTGAGGTCACATTTGAACTCAGATTTTCTTGACTTCAGGCCAGGCACTCCATGCACCCAGCTGTTTATTATTATTGTCATTATTATTATTATTATTTGAGGGAGGCAATTGGAATTAAGTGACTTGCCCAGCTAGTAAGTGTTAAGTGTCTGAGACAGGATTTGAACTCAGGGCCTCCTGATTGTGCCATCTAGTTGTCCCTGCTGCCCCTTATTATTAACTCTATTAACAAGGCAAATGGGTTGCACAATGGATAGAGCCCTAGATAAGGAGTCAGGAAGACATATTCAAATACGGTCTCAGACACTTTCTAGCTGCATGACTCTGGACAATTTCTTTTTCCCCTGTGTGTTTCTTTGTTTTCCTCACCTGTAAAATGGGAATAATAATAGCATTTAAGTATCAATTGGGAATGGTTTATATTAAAAAAAGAAACAATCCCAAAATAGCATTTAATTCACAGAGCTGTGAAGATCAAATGAGTTAACATGCACAAACCTGACACTATAAGGTATTAAGTATTCTCATCATCACTATTATTATTGTTATCTAGGATCCTATCATTTGTAAATAAGGAGTTTTTATTGGATAATCTCTAAGGTCCAGTCTTGCTTTAGATCTGGCAATCTTAGGACAGCTGCTGCCTTTGAGTTCGGCACACAGCATATTCTCAAAGAGACCCTGAAATTGAAGTCAAAACTTGCTATGTAATGAGTCTCCTCCATCCCCTATTCCTGTTTCTTTCTGAGTCCCATTGGGCCAGATTTGAAGGGATGTGGAAGGCCAGAAGGATGTTTCCAACTTTCTAATCTTTCTCCTCTCCACCTCCACCTCTTTCTTCCTCCTGCTCAGATGAGATTAAATCCAAACCAATGTTTGAAAAGAAACACCTGGATTGGGAAGAGGATCTTCAGCTCTCTGCCATTTACCGGGATCGGAAGGTAAAAGAATCAGATGGTCAAGAGGCAAGATCCTGGTGGGGTCCCCAGAGAGGATCCTAAAAGGCAGAGCTATGATTTCTAGAGCCCCCATCCATTGTCAGTGAGTCTATGAAAACATTTGATCCTCATCCCAAGTGTAATTGGGAGGTGGGGAGCAGTTAGATGGAGAAGTGGATAAAGTAGCAGCTTTGGAGTCAAGAGAACTTGAGTTCAAATAAGCCCTCAACACTTAATAATACTGTGACCCTGGGCACATAACCCCAATTGCCTCTCAAAAAAAAAACAAAAACAAACAAATAAATAAAATATTCCATCCAAGAGGAAGCAAAACAAGGAGACAGTTAAGACTGGTAACAGCCCAAGACACAAAAAATGGAGAAGGGGGCCCAATTTTTCCTTTATCACACAAGGGGACTGAGGTCAAACTTTGAAGACTTTTCACTTTGCCTCTGGATTTGAGTTTTCGTTCAAATCAAAGCTTTAACCATTTGACCGAAGGTCATTTCCTCATCTCTAAAATGAGATTGTCCCAGAATTTTCTTTGTTCTTCTCTGGTGAGGGTCATTTCCTCATCTCTAAAAGGAGATTGTCCCAGAAGATCTTGTGTTTTCATATATGTTCTCTACCCAGGAGGAGCTCCAGGCCAGCCATACCACTTATATGCGACATCACCCAGAGGCCCAGACCCTGATCTCAGACTTCTTACTCTTCCTGTTGCTCCGCCAGCCTTCTAATGTGGTAACCTTTGCTGCTGAGTACTTTGGTCCCTTTGCCCGGGGCCGGCCGCCACTTGCCCCATTCCGGTCCTCATGCCAACCCAACCCCTTCCGAAGCATTCAAGGTCTCTGTGTCTCACATATTTTGCTAGAGGAGATGGAGCAATCATCAGAGGATAAAGCTGAAGAGATTTCCTGCAGCTCGAAGAGTGCTGAGACCTAAACAGCCTGGTCACAAAGGAGGTAGACAGGGACCTCCAAGCAGAACACCCTGGGACCTGAAGGACGAAAGGGGCCAGACAAGAAAGGGAAGGGAAGGGGAGGGGATGGACAAGAGACAGGGCAGGATTTTCTCTATTATCAGGCCTCATTAGGAAGCCAGAAATAAGAATAAACAGGAGACTGTAAGCCTCTCCTTGATTTTTAATGCTCAACGATGAGTTTCTCATGTCTTTGGTGAGGGAAGCCAGTGGGAGGGATGTGGTATAGTGGGGGGGGGAAGCTGGTTTTGCAAAAATTCCCTACTCAGCAAAAAATCCCCTACTCCTCTCCTGGGGCAAAAAAAAAAAAAAAAGGATATTAAGTGAAATAGAGGGCGTTAAAGCATTTCTTGAAAAGACAGAGCTGAATAGAAAATTTGATGTCTTTTTTTTTAAATTAAAACTTTTTATTTTCAAAATATATACATGGATAATTTCTGACATTCACTCCAACAAAACCCTGTTTTCTAATTTTTCCCTTCCCTCTATCTCTTCCCCCGGTCAGCAAGTAATCCAATATATGTTAACCATGTGCAATTCCTTTATACATGTATATAAGAAAAATCAGATCAAAAAGGGAAAAATTGAGAAAGAAAACAAAATGCAAGCAAACAGTAACAAAAAGAATGGAAATACTATGTTGTGGTCCACATTCAGTTCTTACTGTCCTCCCTCTGGGTGCACATGACTTAATTCACAAGACAGGTCTGAATCATCTCATTGTTGATGAGAGCCAGGTTCATCAGACTAATCTTGATGTTGCCGTGTATAATGATCTCCTGGTTCTGCTCGTTTCACTCAGCATCAGTTCATGCAAGTCTCTCCAGGCCTCTCTGAAATCATCCTGCTGGTCATTTCTCACAGAACAATAATATTCCATAACATTCATGTACCATAACTTATTCAGCCACTCTCCAATTGATGGGCATCCATTCAGTTTCCAGTTTCTTGCCACTACAAATAAGGCTGCCACAAACATTCTTGCACATGTGGGGCCCTTTCCAAGAGATGATATCTTTAAAAAAAAATTAAGGGGTGAGAGAAATGTATTGGGAGAAAAGGAGAGGTGGACTGGGGCAAATTATCTGCCATAAAAAAGCCAAGAAAAAGTTTTTACAGTGGAAGGGAAGAGGAGGTGGTAGGTAAGGAAAGGGGAGTAAGTGAACTTTATTCTCATCAGAATTAACTCAGAGAGAGAATAATATACATGCTTAATTGGATCTACCTTATAGGAAAGGGTTTAAGGGAAGTGTGATAAAAGGTAAGGCAGAAGGGCAGCTAGGTGGCGCAGTGGTTAGAGCCCCAGCCCTGAAGTCAGGAGGACCTGAGTTCAAATCTGGTCTCAGACACTTCCTAGCTGTGTGACCCTGGGCAAGTCACTTAACCCCAATTGCCTCAGCAAAAAAAAAAAAAAAGGAAAAAAAGAAAAAAAAAAGATAAGGCAGATTGGGGGACAGGGAAATCAGAAGTAAAATACTTTTGAGGAGGGACAAGGTGAAAGGAGAGAGAATAGAATAAATGATGGGAAAAGTAGTTAACAATTATGACAAAATTTTTGAGGCAAGTTTGTCTCAAAAAAAATACTGGTTTTGGAGTGTCTAAATTATATTTAAATCCAAATTCTGTCACTTAATACCTCAGATAAATTACTGTCCACTTTGGATCTCAACTTTTCCTTCTGTAAAATGAAAACATTGGAATAAATTATATCTAAGGTCTCTCAGCATAAAGTCTTATGATCCTATGAACTCTCTGAGTCATCACATTAAGTCACTCAAAGAAAGGTTTAAGTTGCTGCTTTAGTCAATCCTATGGGAAAAACTACTAGCCTCCCATCTAACTTTTTCTCTCTTAATGATGACACAAAATGCTAGGGAAGGAGGAGAACAGATGCACAGATTCAGTGAAACTTCTGTTAGGTTTGATGTCTATTTCCCTTAAGCCCTGGCTATCTATTTGGGGTTAGGCTATTTGTGTATGTGACTACATCTGTGTATGTGATCAATCTATCTAGAAATGAAAGATTTGGGTATGGAGAAAAGTGATTTCCTCATTTTTCACAATAGAGAATAAAGGAAGGTGCATACCTTGAAATTTAATGTGAACTTCAAGTGGAAAAATTAGAACACTTAGCATAAAGTATCTATTGTGTTCAAGCAGATGCCCTGAGATGCAACTTTTTAAAATCCCATCAGTTTAATAAGGATGTTTGTATAAAAATATTTTTAAAGTCATTATAGAAGATTTTTTAAGATAAGTGGAAACTTTATTCTGTTTAAAGTGTTTTCATGTAATCAAGACTTCAGTGATTATTTTTTTTCAAGTTTTACTTTTGAGATCAAACATCTGAAATTAAAACCTTAAAATACATCCGGAAAAAAAAAGTGATTTGCTCTTAGTTATTATTTCTAAAATTCAGGCTGCCACCAGGAGAAATGTGAAGCCGGGCATAAATAGGACTTTTTCATTCAATAGCCATTTGTTAAATACCCACAATGTGCAAAATTCTGTGGGAGGTGAATATAATGCCTCCTGATGACTATGACATGTGAACAGCCCACTTGTATGGCTCCATTGATGCACCCTGTAAGCCTGCAGTAAGACAGCATGTCACTATATTAATTATCTAGCAAGGAAATGCAGTGTCTGGATCACCTATCAGCTGGTGCTCTACTTGAGACTGACTTTCACAGGTTCTTTGCCCTGAGAGTCTTCTCAAAAGGCTGAAATAGCCCCACTAGCCAGTAGAGGGCACTGATCATGAAGATATTACCGCTATCCGCCCTACAACCAAGCTATTCTCATTCTGTTGGTTTCATTCACAAATCAACTAGCTATGAGGCCGCTAGAAGGCACTTGGGGTTAGGAAGACCAGAGTTCGAATCCAACCTCAGAAATTGATTAGCTATGTAAACCTAGGCAAGTCACTTAATCTCTTTTAACCTCAGTTTATCTTTAAAATAATATCTGCCTCAAAGGGCTGTTTGAAGATCAAATGTAAACATGTAAATGCTATGCAAATCTCAAAACAATATATATTATTTTAGCTATTATTATCATGGCATAGTTTATTGAGTAAATAAGCACTTCTTTATAATAGCCTTTTATTTTTCAAAATACATGCAAAGATAATTTTCCACTGTCACCCTTGCAAAACCTTGTGTTCCAAATTTTTCACCTTCCCTTTCACTCCCTTAGACGGTACTCCAAAATAGGTTAAATGTGTGTAATTCTTCTAAACATATTTCCTCATTTATCATGCTGCACAAGAAAAATCAGATCAAAAGAGGAAAAATGAGAAAAAAAAAGCAAGCAAACAACAAAAAAGGTGAAAATACTAAAACAAGCATTTCTTTATGAAAACATCTACCTCCAGTCACTTCCTAAATCTCCTCCAGCATATCCACTGAAATCTTCAGATGTAAGGGAGGCAGAGATGGTGATGGAAAATTTATGGCCTCCCACAATTGTAGCTTGCAGGGAAAAAACAAATTGGAAGAGAGTTTCTATATCCCAAATCTGGATCATGACCTATAAAAAGGAGAAGGTGAGGGACATAATACAAGAAATCAGTCTCCCCTTTTCTGCTCATCTGTCCAATTAGACTGAGAAAAACCAAAAATTTCAGTAATATAGGATTCTTTCTCTTTAAGACTCTTACCTCTAGCCTTATTCCAGAATCAGGGTCACTCATAGGCTCCTCAGCCTCAGCCACTGCCCCCTCTCCCTTGTGGAAGTCCAAAAGGAATAATAATGATAAGTAGAATTAACAGTGCCTGGCACATAGGCAAAAAGTAAATGTTTATTAATTGATTAACACCAAGTAGTTATAGAGAACATTAAGGCTTGCAAAGTTTTGCACATATGTTAATCTTATTTGATAAGTCTGAATATATAAGGACAGAAAAAGAAAGGAAAGGAAGACAATTCTGGCTTGACACTGAAAATCAAATTTTCTCTTCTTACCAGGTGATTTTCATGTCCTAGAGTGCCCTTGGAACAGAACAGTTTCACTAACTGCTCTTTTTCTGTTCTTGGCAGAATTAACCATTAAGTCTTTATTATACGTCAGCACTGTGCTAAGAGGCAAAATACAATCCTCCCCTCAAGAAACTTACAATCTAAAAAAGGCAGTTAAAAAAAAAATTCCACATTAGTCATGTTGTGAAAATAGAATTGGAACAAAAGGAAAAAAAACAAGAAAATACAAAACAACAAAAATAAAAATAGTATGCCTCAATATGCAGTCAGATTCCATACTCCTTTCTCTGGATGTAGATAGTATTTCCCATCAGAAGCCTTTAAAAATTGTCTTAAATCATTATACTGCTGAGAAGAACAAAGTTTATCAAAGTTGATCATCTGCACAATGTTGCTGTTTCTGTGTACAATGTTTTCCTGGTTCTGCTCATTTCACTCAACATCAGTTCACAAAACATAAGTTTTATGGGGGTTTTGTTGTTGTTTTTATAATCAACTGCTGATCACTTCTTACAGAACAACAGTATGTCATTACATGCATATATCACAATTTGATCAGCCATTCCCCAATATTATTGTTCTGTAAGAAATGATCAACAGGAAGATTTCAGAAAGGCCTGGAGAGACTTACATGAACTGATTCAGCTAAGTAAAATGAGCAGAAGCAGGAGATCATTGTACACAGCAACAGCAAACTTATACGATGATCAATTCTGATGGACATGGTTCTCGTCAACAGTGAGATGATTCAGGTCAGTTCCAATGGTCTTGTGATGAAGAAAGCCATCTATACCCAGAGAGAGGTGTGTGGGAACTGAGTGTGAATCACAACATAACATTCTCACTCTTTTTGTTGTTGTTTGCTTACATTTTGTTTTCTTTCTCATTTTTTCCTTTTTGATCTAATTTTTTTTTTTTTTTTTTTTTTTGCTTTTTGCTGAGGCAACCGGGGTCAAGTGACTTGCCCAGGGTCACACAGCTAGGGAATGTTAAGTGTCTGAGACCAGACCTGAACTCAAGTCCTCCTGACTTCAGGGCTGGTGCTCTATCCACTGCGCCACCTAGATGCCATGATCTAATTTTTCTTGTGCTACATGATAAATGTGGAAATATGTATGGAAGAATTACACATGTTTAACCTATATTGGATTATTTGCCATCTAGGTGAGGAGGTGGGGAAAAGGAGGGAAAAAATTTAGAACACAAGGTTTTGTAAGGGTGAATGTTGAAAATTATTCATGAATATTATTGTTCTGTAAGAAATGATCAACAGGATGATTTCAGAAAGGTCTAAAGAGACTTACATGAACTGATGCTGAGTGAAGTGAAAACAACCAAGAGAACACTGTACACAATAATAAGATTATATGATCATCAATTCTGTTGGACGTGACTCTCTTCAGCAATGAGGTGATTCAGACTAATTTCAATAAACATTTGTGACGGAGAGAGCCATCTGCATCCAAAAAAAGGACTATGGGGATTGAACGTAGGTCACAAGAGCATATTTTCACCATTTTTTGTTGTTTGCTTGCTTTTTTCCCCTCATTTTTTCCCTTTTTGGGTAGCATGATAAATATAGAAATATGTTTAGAAGAATTATACATGTTTAATCTATATTGGATTACTTGCTGTCTAGGGGAGGGATGTGGGGAGAAAGGAAGGAGAAAAATTTGGAACACAAGGTTTTGCAAGAGTGAATGTTGAAAACTATCTTTGCATGTATTTTGAAAATAAAAAAGCTATCTCTATTGACATTTGCTTGCATTGTGTTGCCTTTCTCTGATTCTTTTTTTTTTCTTGTAGATAGGATTTTTCTTGCACAACTTCTCAAGCATTTCAACATTATTAACATGTAGTGGACTTCCTGCCATCTAGGGGAGGGAAGGGGACTGGGGGTAAAATTTGTAATGGAAGCTTTGTAAAGATCAACGCTGGGGAACTACCCATACATATGTTATACAAATAAAAAGCTTTAATAAAAAAAAAAAGAATACTGCCAAGGTAAAAAAGAAAAGAAAAGAAAAGAAAAAAGCTATTAATTTTCTTAAATCCTTAAGAGATACACATAGGCACTTTACCTTAAATTCAGTTTCACTCTATTGTACTAAACTACCTTGACTCTCCAAGATAAAAATCTTCCAGATTATACTCACTCTGGATTAATAAGAAGCCTGTCTCTTATTGGGTTGCTGTTCAGTCATGTCCAGCTCTTCTTAATCCCAGGGACCATACCACACCAAGCCCTTCTATCCTCCTCTGTCTCCTGAAGTCTGATCAAACTTATGTATGTCGCTTCCATGATGCTATCTACCCATCTCATTCTCTATTGTTCTCTTCTTTTATTTTCAATCTTTCCCAATAAGAGGATCTTTTCCAATGAGTCCCATCTTCTCAATATGTGACCAAAATATTTAAACTTCAGCTTCAGTAATTGACTTTCCAGTGAATACTCTGAGTTGATTAAGTATTGACTGATTTGATCTCCTTACTGTCCATTGGACTCTCAAAAGTCTTCTCTGACACCACAATTATTTCTTTTCTTTTTTTTTTTTGCAATTTTGTGATACACCAATTTAATCATGAATTCTTTTTTTTCTTTTTTCTTTTCTTCTTCTTCTTCTTTTTGCTGAGGCAATTGGGGTTAAGTGACTTGTCACACAGCTAGGGAGTGTTAAGTGTCTGAGACTAGATTTGAACTCAGGTCCTCCTGACTTCAGGGCTATTGCTAATCATGAATTCTTAAATAATGAAGCAAAAGCTCAATCTAGATTAATATATTTTTAAAGAAAATCCAAACTCTGCTCAATTCAAAAAGCACACAATCCCCAAGTCAGATCAAAGGGTAATATAAGCCAATAATCTAAGTGGATCCATTTATAGGATAAACCCTCCCCATTTTTAACAGTATTTTATTTTTCCCAATTATTATGAAAAGCTTTTTTGTTAGATTTTGAGTAGAAATTTTTCTCCCTCGCCACCTTTTCTCCCCCCTCCCCAAGACAGTAAGCAATCTGATATAAGCTATACCTGTACAATCATGCTAACCATATTTCCATATTAGTCATATTGTGAAAAAAGAATCAGAACAAAAGGGGAAAACCACAAGAAAGAAAAAAAAATAAGTGAAAATAGTATACTTTTATGTTTCCCTTCTCAGATTTTTTTTCTTGTAGATCCGATTTTTCTTGTGCAACAATATAAGCATAAATATGTGTACACATTCGATTTGTCAATATTTTGACATGGTTAACATGTATTGGACTTCCTGCCATCTAGGGGAAGGGGTGGGGACTAAGAGGGAAAAATTGGTAACAGAAAGCTTTGCAAGGGTCAATGTTGAAAAATTACCCATACATATGTTTTGCAAATAAAAAACTTTAATAAAAAAAAGTTATAAAAAAATGAAAATAGTATGCTTCAATCTCTGTTCAGACTCTATATTCTTTCTCTGGATATAGATGGCATTTTATATCACAAGTCTTTTGGATTTGTCTTAGATCACTGTATTATAGAGAAGAGCTAAATCTATCATAGTTAATCATCACATAATCTTGCCATTACTGTATACAGTGTTCTCTTGGTTCTGCTCATTTCACTCAGGTCAGTTCATGTAAGTCTTCCCAGGTTTTTCTGAAATCTGCCTGCTCAACGTTTGCTATAGCACACTAGTACTTAATTATATTCATATACCACATTCATATACAATATTCCTATACTACATATACCACAACTTGTCCAATCATTCCCCAATTGCCAATTCTTTGCCACCACAAAAAGACCGACATCTCAATTCTAAGGCCTCAATTCTATGATAATTCAGTTTTCTTTACAATCCATCTGTCAATGCTATATATGACTATTAGAAAAACCGTAACTTTTACTATATGACCTTTGCTGACAAGGTAATATCTCAGTACTTATCAAGACAAGTCTTCAATTTGCCTCTTATAATAAAATATAATTATTATGTTATAATAATTATATTATAACATATCTCCTATACACACTGTCCTAGGTGCTGGGAAATATATAATGCAGATAATTGTTAGAAGTTTACCATCCCATGGAGAATGATACCAATAGAGGGAGCTGTAAGGCACTATATTCTATTAAAAGCGCTCTCAATGGTATAGTTGTCCTGAATTGTACAGGACAAATGAAAAGCTCTGTCTTCCAAGTGGACAAGTTGGAGCTTCTGAAATTACCCAACTCTGCCTTTTTTTTTTTCCTTATCATTTCCTACCTTTATCTAGAGTTTGTCAATCTTTGGCTCCACTCCCACCACTTTTGAAAGATTTTCTAGATCCAACTGACTCAAGTCAACCCTTACCAGAATTGGGATTTAAAAAAAAAATCTTCTTAATTCCTTGCATGCCCCTTTTCTCCGGTAAATCATTTCTGGCTCTATTTAGCTCAGTTGCAAAGGAGCTAATAAAACTGTGGTGAAGAGACTCTTCCTGACTGTGCAATAGGTGACCCATGACTTGTCCCATGCAAATCATTAGGGTTGTCCTGTATGCAACTGGCCTGGTGACCTTTGTTCTGTTTCCTTGACTTTGTTTTGTACTTTGGCCAGCAAAAAAAAAAAAAAAAAAAAAAATCCATGGGTCTCCCAATAAGCATATTAGAGAGTCCCAAGTGAGGTCTGAGGAGAAAGGTCAATTCCTCCAAGGCATTAGAGTTGTATAGGATGGTAGGAAATCTGGTAAAGAGGAAGGAATATTAGGAAAATGAGCAAATTGAAGTGAAAGCAAATGCATTTGCAAAATGCTGAAGCATTTTGGCAAACCCAAAGCTAACCTTAGCTCTCTCTTAGCAAGGCAAGGGGGCTAGTTTCGCCAAAGATAAGATTAGATGAGGAAGATAGGGAAGCATTAGACTGGAGGATCTTGATTGGGAGGTAAGGGAATTTCATCTCTACTATCACAATGAATCATTTAATATTTTTTAGTAGAGGCTGGCACTAGGATATGAAGGATGAATTGGAAGCAAATGAGATCTCCATAAAAGATACTTAAAATAGCATTTATATAACACTTTACAAATGTTATCTTATAACTGTATAAATTTGTATACATATATTGGATTTAACATATATTTTAACATATTTAACATGTATTGGACTACCTGCCATCTAGGAGAAGGGGGGTAGGGGGGAAAATTTGGAACAGAAGGTTTTGCCAGGGTCATTGTTGAAAAATTACCCATGCATGTGTTTTGTGAATAAAAAGCTTTAATAAAAATTAGAAAAACAAAAACAAAAACAAAAACAAACAAAAAAACCCCAAATGTTATCTTATTTGATCTTCACAATGACACTCTGAGGGAAGTGCTATTGTCCTCATTGTACTGATGAAAAAACTAAACTGAAGAAGTTTTGGTTTGTCCCAGATTACTTAACTCAAAGTTTCTTAAACTGTGGGTCATGATCCCAATTGAATGTGGGGGTTGCAATTTTACAATTTATTATCAGAACATGCTTGATTTATATATCTATTATATATACCTATATACTGAAATGTGAAAATTTCTTGGACAAAAAGAAGTCCCATCGGAAAAAGTTTAAGAAGCCCTGACATAGCTTAAGTCTGATGAAGGATTTTGAACTGAGGATCTTCTAGATGTCAAGAAACGTGGTACCCAGTCACCTAATAAGAACAACAGGTGGGAATGGAGATTTATCCTACAGTATGGGAACAAAAGGAGAAAAGGGGAACGAAGCAGGAAATGCTTTCAAGTTTAATAGCTAGGTCAAGGTAAAATGAGAGGCTAGAGGGAGAAAAAAGTCAAAGGTAATCCTGAAGTTGGCTACTTAGTGTCTCATATTTAGTCCTGAGGAACAGTTTCTTCTGGGTCAAAATGGAAAGCCCCTGTTTTACTCTCACTTGGTGACTGAAACTCCAAAGAACTTGGAGTCAGGAATCATGATGGGTCTCTTAGGATTGTCTTCCTCCTAACCAGGAGAAAAAAAAAAAATTAGTCTTAGAAACTACTCTGTAGGTACTCAAGAAATGGCAAGCAACTCCAGTATCTTTGCCAAGAAAACCCCAAATAAGGTCATAAAGACCTGAACTCAACTTCAAGAACTGAGTAACAACAGCAAAAAGGGTATTCAGGCCTCTTCTTCTCTTTTATCAATAATCAAGTTACATTAAGGGATGGTTCCCTGGAAAAGGAGGCAGAAAAGGAGTAGTACAATAGGGAGAACAGGTGCCATAAAAACAAAAGAAATCAATGGAAATTTATTTTGTAGAAAAAATGCTCAATATTGAATTTCTTTCTGCTAGTACTGAAATCTTTACACTTGTAATGGCTAGAAATTGCTCTATCACTTTAAAGAGGGCAGGTCCCTTTTTTCCTGAAAAAAACCTACTTTAAATTTGTTTTTTTGTTTTTTTTTAAACATGGTCCTGATTTATTGATATTTAAATTAATTTTTAAAAGTGTTATTGATACTATTTTTTTTTTTCTTTTTAACACTCCTATCATTTCTAAAATACTGTTTGGGTGTCTCCCATTGAACACTTCCTTCTCACAAATAAGATAAGCAAACATCAACATCCAATGCTGTCATCAACTTTCCCATCTCTCTACTAAGAGGAGGGAGTCAATCAATATTGAATAGAGATTTCCTTTTCCATCTTACTCCACCTTGCAATTAACATTTTGGAAGTAGAGGCTAAAATTGTGGAGGAGTAGTTATTTCAAGTCTGGGTAGAAGGGGAGGTAGGGAAAAGTTAAGGACAGAGGTTCAAGTAGAGAAAAAGAGTAAATAGGAATGCTTGTTCTTTCTTCAGTGGAAAGTGCTCTGAAAGAATTTCCTTTCTCTCATTCACAAAAAAGTCTCACACTTAAGTCTTATTTACTCTCACCTTGGCTCTCTGATTACCTCCAGAAACAGGGACATTAGCTTTTCTGGGAATTAAATCAAAGTGGGTCTCTCAGGGGAAGAGATATTCAGAATGAGGAGCAAATGATGAAAAGGATAAATAATTATTCAGTGCTTACGGCATGCTAAGTACTGGAAAGGGGAAGGAGAGAGTGCAGTGGTAAATGTTTAACAACTGGCTCTCTGCAAAAAAAGAAAAAAAAACATTCTCTCCATTTTATTAAGTCTAGATATTCAACAAAACAATAAATTAAGCTGTAATCTGTAGCTATTAGCTGATTTGCAAGGTGTAAATGCTCAAATTTGGCTGCAGCACAGCCCTAAGTACTGGGAATGCAAATATAGAAATTAAACAGCTTCTACTTTCAAGGAATATAAATTCTACACACATTCTACAGGTTGCACACTGTGCTACCACCCTTCTAAAATTATAGCTCACTTCCTAGCTGTGTGACCCTGAGCAAGTCACTTAACCCCTCAACAAAAAACAAAAAACAAACAAAAAAAATTTAAATTAAAAATAAAATTATAGCTCACAAGCCCCCATTAGGGTGCTTTCCATGAACACTCAAGAAAGCAGAAAAAACTAACTTTTACCAAAGGCATTCACTGATATGACATAGTGACAGCAGTAGTTACAAAATGTTCTCACACACTTAAAATCTGGTGTGCACCCTCCCACAAATACACATCATGTCTGTGGGAAGAATGGTAGAAACTTAAGAGAACAATGGTAATGAGGTTAACAAATGAAACCAAGACAACCTACAATTCTAGGGCCTGATTAAGGTCCTTATTCCCTTACAGGATCATAGATTTTGATCTGAAAAGAATTTTAAAGGTTATCAGGTCCTTGTCTCTTCAGTTTACAAATGAAAAAGTTAAGGCACAGAGAGATTAAGTGACTTGCCTAGAGCCCCACAGCTAGAAAATATCTCATTTGACGGATCTTTTGATCACATTTGAATTCAAATATTCAGGATTTCACATCAAACATTCTTTTCTTTGGGGTAAATTCCCCTGTTCCCCACAAGAAGATATTTCTCTTGGGTAAGCTACCCTACACATCATTCATTTGATGGACTAGTATATAATCAATATTATCTCCAACTTCAGGCTCAGTAGGAAACTACTATATTCTTTTAAAACAGAGACCCATATGCTAGAACTTGAAGAAGCCTCCCTAGTTCTTCTACAAGTTCTTAGCATGGAGGTTTGCCCTCCACAAAAAGAAAAGGTTTATCTTAACATGGAGCCATTTTTTCCTAACAACTCTTCTTGTTAGATGGAAAGGAGCCCTTAGTGAGATATTTCACCTTAACTTATGGTCACTATCCAGTACATTTCCCAAATCTTCATCCCTTGAAGGGATATATACCTTGTAGATTAATAATAACACCTACTTCCCAAGGTTATTGTGAGTATTAGATCGAGATAAGTTATAAAGAGCTTTGCAGAGTGCCTTGCATTCAGTAAGCCTTAAATAAATGTTAGCTATTATTATTAATGTTTATATTAATAATAGTAATTGGGGAATGAGTGCAGAAGCAATCTGGGGGTGCCTATTTTCTTTGTGATCCCTTCAGAAAGCTTCCTAGTCTTTTCACATGTAAATGAATAGATCCAGTGATCTAAAAGGGGGCTCATTTTCTTTTCATTTTTTAAAATAGCTTTTTATTTTTCAAAATACATGCAAAGATAGTTTTCAACATTCACACTTGTAAAACCTTATGTTCCAAATTTATCTCCCTCCCTTCCCCTCTCTTCCCCTCCTCCTTTCCTAGATATCAAGCAATCTAATATAGGTTAAATGTGCAATTCTTCTAAACATATTTCCACATATATCAAGAAAAATCTGATCAAAAGGAAAAAAATGAGAAAGAAAAAAAAGCAAGCAGGCAAACAACAAGAAAAAATGGTGAAAATACTATGTTGTGATCCACATTTGGTCTTTATGGCTCTCTCTCTCTCTCTAGATGCAGATGGCTCTCTCCATCACAAGTCTATTGGAATTGTCCTGAATCACCTCATTGTTAAAAAAGAGCCACATCCATCACAGTTGATCATCATATATTCTTGTTGTTGCTGTGTACAATGTTCTTTTGTTTCTACTCCACTTCACTTCACTCAGCATCAGTTCATGTAAGTCTCTCCAGGCCTCTCTGAAATCATCCTGCTAATTGTTTCTTATAGAACAATAATATTCCATGACATTCATAGACCATAATTTATTCAGCCATTCCCCAACTGATGGGCATCCACTCAGTTTCTATTTCCTTGAAAAGGGCTCATTTTCTAGGTACAAATGTTTTCCACTGGTCTACCTATCTCAGTGTCTCTGTAACTTGCTTCCTTAAATCTATAAATTTGCTGGTCTGAAAGGGTCCTCATTTCAGCTGATTTGAGGAGAGGTTACTAAGCCTACAGACATTATTTTTCATTCACTTTTGTTGTTATTTTTGCTTTGTTATTTATGAGCATTGCAACCACTGTATGTGGTTGATGTTCACCTATATTCACTGCAATTCTACAATTAGATTCTGGGGAATGGATTCATATCCTGACTGCTACTTCCCACCTGTGTAACTGAGCAAATCAAATCTTTCTGGACCTGTTCCTAATGGGAAATGAGGAGGGTGGTGAGCTCTAAGATACCTTTCAGGTCTAAATCTAATCTTATGAACTAGATGATTTCTAAGGTCCTCCAACTCTTAAGTTCTAGGAAACTCTTAGTTCTAGGAAACATATTAAAGATTAAATAGGAAAAGCCTGAGAAGCTAAGCATCATATCTGTTTCTATGGGAGCCAAACAGGTGACTTACACTTACAGAAACAATTTTGGAATACAGGTAAATGGATACAACTTGTACAATATATCAATCAACATACATTTATCCATTTCTATATGAAAGGAACTGTGACTTTAGGGCTTGTCCCATGTCTCCAACCTCTCCCAAGAGACTAAGACATTGGTGGGGAAATTGTGTGCAAAACCACAGGAAGAAGACAATGACAGATAGTCTCTTGAGTAATACCATTTCACAGAGATGTCCAGAGATGCTTCCTGTTCTCCTGCTTGGTCTCCAAGTTCCTTCTTCCCACCAATCTCAGCCCCCCTGCCTCTCTTAACCTCAACAGTCCACCCTCCTTCCAGGGGGAACCTAAGAGTACTGGTTCTTCCCAGAAACCCAGCTCCAATCTCTTCTTTGCTCCTGAGCCTTCTGCACCAAGATGGAGAAAAGCCAAATCTGTTCCACCCTCTTCCCCCTCACTTCCTGCAGCTCTTACCTAGAGCTGAATAATCCCCATCCCAGACTAGTATCTGGGGAGATGGGGGGAGGTGTCCACAAGTTTAGACATTAAATCTAAAAGGAAGGGAAGAGAATTAGCCCAAGAGGGGAGGAAAATGGGATGATACG
This sequence comes from Myrmecobius fasciatus, assembly GCA_023553655.1. Classification (NCBI taxonomy): domain Eukaryota; kingdom Metazoa; phylum Chordata; class Mammalia; order Dasyuromorphia; family Myrmecobiidae; genus Myrmecobius; species Myrmecobius fasciatus. Next base: position 145,776 of record JAJPUD010002880.1, read on the forward strand.
AGACAGTTTTGAAAGATTATAGAAAGTTGGTTCTTTGTAAAGACTTAAAAAAATGGGTAAACATTTAGCCAACCTGATTTAATTTTTTTTTTTTTTTTTTGCTTTTTTTTTTGCTGAGGCAATTGGGGTTAAGTGACTTGCCCAGGGTCACACAGCTAGGAAGTGTCTGAGACCAGATTTGAACTCAGGTCCTTCTGACTTCAGGGTTGGTGCTCTAACCACTGCGCCACCTAGCTGCCCCAACCTGATTTAATTAAAAAAAAAAAAAGAGTAGAAAATCAAATCAGCAGAATAGCAAATGAGCAAGGAGAAATCACATCAAAATCAAAATGATCATAACTTACTATGCAACCAAATGAAGACCACAAAAAAATTAGAGGACTACTTTCAAAAATACCAAAACTAACAGAATATCCAGTGGAGATCTTAGATAATCCATTATTAGAGGAGAACTGGGTATAAGAATTATCAAAAGTTTCCTGGTCTTGATTCACAAACTATTTTATCAAACTGTAGAACAATTAATAAAAGTCAGGCAGGTGGAGAAACTAATAAAGTATGGGCCCTGGAATCAGGAGGCCTGGAATTCAGATATGATCCCAGACATTAGCCCAGACTAAGGCAAGTCACTTAACCCCAATTGTCTCTAAAGCAAAAAAGAAAAGAACAGTTAAATGCAGTACTATACAAATTATTGTCCACAAGAAAAAAACACCTCACCAAACTCCTTTTATAAAAAAAATATATCCTAACATTTAAGCCAGAGAAAAATAAAAAAAAGAAAACGATAAACCCTATTCATGAGCATCTATTCAAATTTAAAAAATAAAATCCTGCCAAATTACAACAATTCATCTAAAATATCATTTATTATTAACAAGTTTAATTTTTTACTAGAGATGCAAAAATGGTTTGAGATTAGGAAAACAATGAACATGATTAACAGTTGATTTTACCTTTGCAAAAATGATTTCATTTTTACAATATCTCTTGAATCTTCTCTCCTGTGACACTACACTACCATCACTGTACTGTAGATCCTCATCAACTCATGTCTGGATTCTTACAATACCCCGATGGTTGTTCTGCCTGCCTCAAGTCTCTTCCCATTCCAAATGGATAGATTGGAAAGTCATCAAAGTGATTTTCCTAAAGCTCGGATCTGAGCACGTCACTCATACTCAATAAATTCTATCAACTCCCTTTTGCCTCCAAGACCAAATATAAAATCCTGTTTCACATTCAAGGTCCTTTATAACCTGATCCTGAACTCCCACCTTTCCAGTCTTAAACTCTCTGTCATGGACTCTTCCATCTGGCATCCTTGTGTTTCTCAAACAAGACACTCTATTTCTTAACTATGGTCATTATCTTTGGCTATCACCCATACCTGGAATACTCTTTCTGGCTTCCTGGCTTTCTTCAAATCCCAACTAAAATCTTACCTTTTATAGGCAGCTTTTCTCAATCCCTCTTACTTTTAGTGCCTTCCCTCTGTTAATTATTTCCTATTTATCCTGTATATAGACACTGTGTACATATTTTTGTTGTCAACTAATTCAATTGTGAGCTCCCCAAGGGCAGTGACTTTTACCTGTCTTTGTATTTCCAGCACTTAGTGCTTGGTCTATATCCCAAAGAGATCATAAAAAATGGGAAAAGGACCCACATGTGCAAGAATGTTTGTGGCAGCCCTTTTTGTAGTGGCTAGAAACTGGAAACTGAAGGGATGCCCATCAATTGGAGAGTGGCTGAATAAATTATGGTATATGAATGTCATGGAATATCATTGTTCTGTAAGAAACAACCAGCAGGATGATTTCAGAAAGGCCTAGAGAAACTTAAATGAACTCATGCTAAATAAAGTGAGTAGAACCAAGAGAACAATGTACACAATATAACAAGACTATGTGATCAATTGTGATGGACATGGCTATTTTCAGTGGTGAGGTGATTCAAGGCAATTTCAATAGACCTGTGGTGAAGAGAGTCATCTGCAGCCAGAGAGAGGACTATGGAGACTAAATGTGGATCACAGCATCATATTTTCACCTTTTTAAAATTGTTGTTTGTTTGTTTGTTCTCCCCTTCTTTCCCTTTTAATCTGATTTCTCTTTGCAGCATGATAAATATGGAAATATGTTTTAAATTGCACATGTTTATTGGATTACTTGGTGTCTAGGGGAAAGGTGAGAGAAAGAGGGAGGGAGAAAAAAATGAAACACAAGATTTTACAAGAGTGATTGATGAAAACTATCTTTGCATGTATTTTAAAAAATAAAAAGATATTGTTTTTAAAAAAAAAAAAAGAAAAAAAAAACGGATTTACTTTTTCCTCCTGAGAATGAAAAGACACAATTCATTCAAATGAGAGAAGGAGTAAGAATTATGGAGGGAGACAATAAAGGGGGCAGAGCATTCCTATGGCCCAGAGAAAGAAGATAAGTAGATAGACCCGAATGTATTTGTAATCCTTTGCCTTGCACACCTTCCAGTCTCACATGGGGAAAAAGATTCTATAACAATTTCTCCAATAACCCTATCCTTACCAGAGTGGTAGGTAAGTGGTGTAGAGGACAGAGTTCAAGATCTGGAGTCTGGAAGATCTGAGTTCAAATTCAGCCTGGACACTTATTAACTCTGTGCCCCAGTGCAAGTAGATTAATCTCTATCTGCTTCAGTTTTCTTACATGTAAAATGAGGCTAATAGGACTTCCCTTACGAGAATAAAAAGATAACATTTATAAAGCCCTTTCCAAATCTTTTTTTGTTTAATTATTTTCTGATTATTTATGTACACTAATTTTTTTTGGAAAAATTTTATGAATCATTTTGCGAAAGAAAAGTGAGAACAAAAGGGAAAAATCATGAGAGAGAAAAAAAAACAGAAGAAAAAGGGGGGGAAATGGGCATAGCCTGTGTTAATTTACATTCAATCTCCATAGTTCTCTTTCTGGATGCAGATGGTGTTTTCTATACAAAGTTTAATGGGATTGCCTTGAATCACTGAACTGCTGAGAAGAACCAAGTCTTTTATAATTAATCATTGCATAACCTTGCTGTTACTATGTACAATGTATTCCTAGTTCTGTTTGTTTTGCTCAGCATCAGTTTGTGTGAATCTTTCCAGACCTTTCTAAAATCAGTTTGTTCATCATTTTTTATAGAACAATAATGTTCCATTGCTTTTAAATACCATAACTTATTCAGCCATTCCCCAATCAAAGGGTATCTACTCATTTTCCAATTCTTTGCCACAACAAAAAGAACTAACATTTTTGCACATGTGGGTCCTTTTCCTTCCTTTATGATTTCTTTGGGCTACAGACCCAGTAGTAGCACTGCTGGATCAAATAGTATACACAGTTTTATAGCCCTTTGGACATAGTTCCAAATTGTTCTCGAGAATGCTTGGATCATTTCACAACTCCACCAACAATGCATTAGCGTCCCAGTTTTCCCACATCCCCTCCAACATTTATCATTGTCTTTTCCTGTCATCTAAGCCAATGTGAGAGGTGTGAGATGGTAACTAATAAAGGTCTTATTTCTCAGCTATATAAAGAATGGAGTCAAATTTATAAGAATATGTCATTCCCCGAAAGAGATGAAGTTTTCAAATAAAGTAATCAAAGCTATTATAGTCACATAAAATGCTTTAAACCACTATTGATTAGAAAAATGCACATTAAAATATCTTTGAAGTATTACCTTATACCTATCACACTGGCTAATGTGACAAAAAAAAAAAAAAAAAAAAAAAAAGGAAAATGAAAAATGTTGAAGATATGGGGAAAATGGGTCACTAATTGCTCTGGAGAGCAATTTGAAACTGTGCCCAAAATAAAAGTGGGAATATCCTTTGATCCAGTAAGATCACTTGTGCTAGGTCTATATTCCAAGAGATTTTTTAAAAAGGGGGAAAGAATTTATTTGTACAAAAATATTTATTTTTGTGGTGGAAAAGAATTGGAAATATCCATCAACTGGAAAATGTTTGAACAAGTTATGATATATGATTATGATGAAATGCTAAAAAACCTAAAAAGATTCAGAACCAGGAGAATATTGTACACAGTTACAATAATATTGTACAAACTTGCTCAATTGTGAATGACTTATTCTCAGCAATGCAAGGATCCAAGACAATTACAAAGAACTCATGATGAAAAATGCTATTTGCCCCCAGAGAAAGAACTGATGAAGTCTAAACACAGAGTGAAGTATACTACTTTTCACTTTTTAATTTTTTTTTGTGGATTTTTTTGTCTATTTTCTTTCACAATATGACTAATATGCAAATAATGTTTTGTACTATTACCCATGTATAATCCATGTCAAATTACCATCTGAAGGATGGAAGAGGGAAAGGAGGAAGAAAGTGAGAGAATTTGGAACTCAAAGTTTTAAAAATGAATATTAAAAAAATTGTTTTTACATGAAATTGAGGGAAAATACAATATATTTTTAAAGTACTGGCACCAGTGATGTTTTACCTCAATGAGCTAATTCTTCTCTCAGGAGTATTTATATTTTAAATGATTTAAGGATAGAGTCAAAGAAGCAGATCTTTAAGGGAGTGAGTTTCTGGCCAGAGAAACCTAAGGGCATACATTATTTAAAGGGGAGGAAGGACAGAAGGAGTTTGAGAATGGAGGGATAGAGAGTAGGAAGGCCTTAAACCAAAAACCAAAGACCATTTCTAGGAAGAAGTTGCTTCTTGTGTCTAATGTGTCAGGTGGGATCTTTAAAGATAATCTATAAGATCTTAGGCAGCCTTAATGAATGTATAAAAAAGCATTTATTGAGCACTTACTATATACCAGAGTACTAAGCGCTGGAGGTGCAAATACAAGCATACAAGAGTCTTTGTCTTCAAGGAGCATTTTTAAAAAGTATTCTATTTTTCCAATATAAAGAGTCTATTTTTTCTTTCTCTCCCAATTGAGGGGAAAATATAATTGGTAAAGCAAAAAAAAAAAAAAAATGCCCATTGGCCATGTCCAAAAATATCTCTTTCTGCACCTTGAATCCATCACTTTTCTATCTGGAGGTGGGTAGCATACTTGATCCATCATTGGTTCCCTGTACTTTGGTTAAGAGATTTTGCCTTTTCTCTTCAACAATGAAATGCTTCAAACCAGTTCCAATTGTTCAGTGAAGAAAGCCATATACACCCAGGGAGAGGGGATATAAAATGTGGACCACAACATAACATTTTCATGCTCTCTATTGATGTTTGTTTGCATTATGTTGCCCTTCTCAAATTTTTTTTCTTGTAGATCTGACTTTTCTTGCACAGCAAGATAACTGTAAAAATATGT
>JAJPUD010002880.1:151199-171501 GCA_023553655.1 Myrmecobius fasciatus
CCCATACATATGTTTTGCAAATAAAAAGCTTTAATAAAAAAATTAAAAATAAACAAAAAAAAGTTTTTGCCTTTGAAACTTGTTTCCTTTTACAGAGTGCTACTGTATAAATTGTTTTTCCTGGTCTGGAATTTAGGGGAAGATAACATTATTAGGGGAATGGTGGATAGGGAGAGGTATTCTGGAGTGGGAAAGTAGAAGGAGTTGTAAATGATTGACATATCCTTTTCAGGATAGTGTGGATTATTTACTTTTTTCAAACTAGAGATAGGAAGTAGAATTAAGGGTACCTTCCTGGCAGCATTTAATGATGGCAGCCAGTAGTCTGTCTGAAGAAAGACATACAGGGAATCTCACTGATCTAAATCCAAGGTCACAGGGATAACCCAATTGGAGATGGAGGCTGGAGAGGAAGTGACTAGAAAGAATCTTCCTATTATAAATACTGCCTCAATTTTTTTTTTTTTGGTTATTTTGAGAAATCTCCCTTTCTCCCACCAATACTTCTACTTCTACCTCTGTACATACCTCCATACATCCAAGTGAGGGAGAAAGGGGCAGAAAATGAACTAGGAACCTCTCTTCTGGACCCGTATCTTTCCCTTCCTCCTCTCCCTGATTTATAAACTCATTGGATATTAACACTGGAAGAAATTACCTAGCTCTAGTCCCTTTAGTAGCAATGAGTTTGAACCAGAGTGGTTATGACCTATCTATGGTCACATAACAAGTTGGTGATAGAATGGGAAATAGGACCTGGGTTTCATTGGGTAGGGAGTCAGGAATCCTGAATTCCCTCCCTGACTCTGTCACTAACTTGCTTCATGACAGGGACTCTACTTCCTTCCCTTTTAAGGTTTCAGTTTTGTTCTGTCCTGAATGGGAAGAAAGTGGGTGAGTCCCATGATCTTAAGTAGTTGCCAAATAAAGGAAGTCTATCTTAAACCTGAACTAACTTGGGAAATGGAGGAAAAGGTGCTAAAAAGGGAGCAAAGCATTTTGGTCCTAGAGAACAAATGTTGAACCATATTCCCTTCTCTTTGTGGAGATGATGGGAGAGGAGGCAGTGATATTATAAATGTGTCATAAGCATTGGCTCTGCTGAGGGCTGGGTTTGTCTAATTGCTTTTATTAGAGGGATGATGATGTACAGGTGTAGGGGGAAAGAAATGAAATTATAACCACAAAGGACTGGCTTTTAAAAAAGACATTAATAAAATTTTTAAAAAGAAAAAAACATTATTTGTTACAAGGGATAGTTTGGTGGATAGGTGAAGAAAAGGAGAAATATAGAAATGAGGATAAAGTGGAAACAAAAGAGTAATACATTTTTAAGAGAGGAGGAAGGAAGAGTGAGAGAAAGGAAGGGAGAGAGAGGGGGGCGGGAGGGAGGGAGAGATTGAGATTGGGAGGAAAGGAGGGAAAGAATACTATCGTGTCATCAGAAATGATAAAGGGGACAGTTTCAGAGAAACCTGGAAATACTTGTATGAATTGCTGCAGACTTCAGTGAGTAAAACCTGAATAATTTATACAATAATAATGTAAGACAAATAACTTTGAAAAAGACAAGAATTCTGATGACCCCAGAGGACCAGTGATGAAGCTCTTGACAAAAGTTATGAACTTGGGGTGCACACTGAGACATTTTTTGAACATGGTCAAAATGAGAATTTGTTTAGCTTGATTATGCGTATTTGCTACAAATGTTCCCCCCCCCCAACTCCCAAGGAGAACTAATGAAAGAGAAAAAATAGACTTTTGTTCATTAACAAAAGTAAATTCAGTTTAAAAAGGAAAAGAGAAATAGAGAGAAAAGAAAGGAAGAAAGAAAGGAAAGAAAGAAAGGAGAAAGGAGAGAAGGAAAGAAGAAAGAAAAAAAGGAACAGAACTTTTACAAAGGTGAAACAAGCTAGCCTCTGGTGCCAAGCTGAGGGCCCTGAAAAAAAGACAAAATATGTACCCTTGCCATCATAAAGAAGTGTGCAATGGTATTTTCTTTCTTTTTTTTGCATTTTCAAAAATTTATTTTAATAGTATATTATTTTTCCAATTACATGCAAAGATGGTTTTCAACTTTCATTTTTGTAAGATTTTGAGCACCATTTTTTTTCTCCCTCGCTCCCATATCTCCTCTCTTCCCACACTTGCAAGCAATCTTATATGGGTTAGATGTGTATGCAATTGTATATTCTTACGGAAATAGCTAGTCACAGTTCTGGGACAAAAGTTATAATGGATGGGTAAACGGGCTGGAAAACCAAGTATGAGTGACCACTGGTTTCCGCTCCAAGGGAAGTCACTTCTGCCTTTTTGTAATTTCACAATGTGTGTATGTGTGTTCAGAGTGATGATGTAAAAGAATTAGTGAGAGCCAACCAATTCTTGATCTGGGTGGGTACAAAAAGGAGATGGGTACACCATCTGGGTGTGGGTACAGCACACACCACAAAGTTACTTATAGAGCCAAGGAATTGGTGAAATATTCCTGGGATCCAGAAGCCATCTAACATAGAGAGAAAGGTCCCAATGGCTGGTGGTGAGTATCCTGGAAGGATGGAGGGATAAGGTTAGTGGAAGATTAGGAGCATCAAAGGATTCCTCTTGGTTCCTGGTGAATCTTAACTGCACACCAACCCCTTCTAGCCTCCACTATCTTTTGGTCCAGGACCAATTTCTACAAACAAGACTAAGGACTATTTCTTTGGAACTCAAGAAAATTTGCTTTTTTTTCTATTTTGTCCTATTTTCTTATTTAAACTAGTAAGTCCTAAAAGGAACAGGGCAAGAATTCTGTTTTACTTTTAACTGTCAGGTTGGGGTAGGGACACACTACCCCATCTCAAATCATTCTGAGGTCTCTTCTTTCCCCTTATGGTTACAGACCCTTCCTAATGCTCTGTCCTTGAGGGAACTCCTCTGTGGTGTTGAATAGGGTATATGAGATGTGGGTGAAGACACAAAGACTAAGGGGATAAACTTTGAGAGTCCAGAGCATTGGGAAGACCTTGATTCTTCATGCTTTCATCATATATAAAAAATGTTTCCTTGCATATAATAAATGTGTGTGTATATATACATAGATATGTATGTGTCTCCATATTGATAATGTATATATCTGGGGCCTAGCCTATTCTAAGTATGGCCACATAACTAGATGAGCAGTTCTATGTCTCAGTTTCTCCACTCTTTTAGGTAAAGAGGATCAAAAGAAGTAAGGTTATTTTTTATAGTATTTTATTTTTCCAAATACATGTGAAGAGAATTTTCAACATTCATTTTGATAATTATGTTCTAAATTTTTTCCCTCTCTCTCCCCTCCCCAAGACAGCAAGCAATCTGACATAGGCAAAATATATACAATCTTTTTTAAACATATTTCCATATTTGTTATATTGTGCAAGAAAAAATCAGACCAAAAGGAAAAAAATCATGAGAAAGAAAAAAACAAACAAAAAGGTGAAAATACTAAGCTTTGATCCATATTATCCATAGTTTTCTCTCTCTGGATGCAGATGGCACTTTCCATCCCATATCTATTGGAATTGCCTTGAATCACCTCATTGTTGAAAAGAGCCAAGTCCATCCCAGTAGATCATCACATAATCTTCTTATTAGTTAACAATGTTCTCCTGATTCTTTTCACTTCACTCAGTATCAGTTCATGTAGGTCTTTCCAGGCTTTTCTGAACAGAATCATTTCTTATAGAACAATAATATGTCACTACCTTCATATATCATAACTTATTCAGCCATTGGGGCGTCCCCTCAATTTCCAGTTCCTTGCCACTACAAAAAGAGTTGCTGCACACATTTTTGCACACAGGGCCCTTTCTCCCTCCCTCCCTCCCTCCCTCCCTCCCTCTCTCTCTCTCTCTCTCTCTCTCTCTCTCTCTCTCTCTCTCTCTCTTTCTCTTTTTTTACTAAGAAGTAAGCTTAGGTTTGTGTTGGAGGAAGATCACTTTAGCATCTGGACAGATAGGTGTGGGGTGGGGAACAGAGTGATGCTTAGAAAATAAGAGGGGGTAGGGAAGAAGATAGAAAGGGTGACTTTAAAATACTTTCCTCAGTCATGATAATTGTTTCATCATCCTTCCCAGATAACAAGGACTCTAAGCATTCAAGTCGAAGAACCTATGGCTTCATCAACTTTCCAAACCCACCAGGGCTGCACCAAGAAATTCCAGAATCAACCTACTTAAACGAAAAGATCCCAATTCCGGACACAAAACTAGTAGGTTTCTGGGAGCCATTGGGCATTGTGGTGGAAATGAGGGGGTAGTACTCATCATGTATTTTGTAATTAAATGAAATCACTTGGGAATCAAGCCAATTTTGCAATCTTCTGATCATGGCACATCTTCTGACCTGGTACATAGGAGGTACTTAAAAAAATGTTTATTGACTGACTATTATGATACCCTAATATGTAAGTCCCCAAATGGATGGAATGAAGCTTTCTCCCTTCTAGTTTCTTCTTTTAGAGTCACAGAATGGGAATGGACCATAAAAATCTTTAGATCAGGGGTTCTTAATATTTTTTGGTGCCTTAGACCTCTCTGACAGTCTCAAAGTCTATTATTATCCCTTCTCAGAATAGGATTTTTAATGCATGAAATAAAATGCATAGAATTACAAAGGAAATCAAGTTTATCAAAATACCTTTATAAAAAGATATTATTTTAAAAATAGAAGTTCATGGACTCTAGGTTAAGAACCGTTGAAGTAATCCTATTCTTCCATCCTTATCAGTGTGAGAACTGAGCATCTGAGAGTGAAAGCAGTTGGTTAAAGGTCACACTGGGAGTTGCAGCTAATCAAAAACCATTGTTCTTCCCACACAAAACTTCACTGAGGTTGTGACTCAAGGCTGCCCAGAGAGTGACTACTCCCATTATCTCCCCCTTGTTCAGTATTTTCAATACTAGCTCTCTAAGAGAGAGAGCCCTAACTAGGTTAAGTTGAACCTGGATTTTGGAGATGGCAGAAGAGGTTGAAGGGGGATAATTTCATGCCTCAGTTTCCCCTGCTAACTGTTAGAAGCTGGGAAGACGAATCTCATGATGAAATCAGCCCAGAGAGTGTAAGGGAAGTAAATTATAGGAAATAGAGTAGGGATGTAAGGGGCCAGAGTATAACAAAGCAATGGGTATAATGGTTACCCCAAGTCTCAGTTTCCTCCTTTGAAAAATGGAGAGATCATCTCTGTTTTGCTTCCTTTTTTTCCTTAGAGGTAACAAGGTAGCATTATGGAAAGAGAACAGTGTCTGTAGTCGGGAAGACCTGAGTTCAAATTAACTGACACTTATTAGCTGTATGACCCTGGAGCAAGTCAATTAAATTTAAACACCCACAGTTACCTTAACTATAAAAAGGAGAGCACAATAACACCTACTTCCAGGATTGTAGTGAGGACACTATTTGCTAAGGGCTTAGTATAGTGAATATGTTAAGTAGGGAATTAATAAATGCTTGTTCCCTTCTCTCATTTTTTGTCTCACAGGTTAAAATGGAGATGATAATAACTGACATTTCTAAAGCTAAGATTACAAAGCACTAGACAGAGATTATTCCATCTGATTTTACAACAACCCTCTGAGGGCAAACATCAGTTCATTTTATATTAATTATGTTATTATTATTTATAGCATGGAATATATGATTATATAATATATAATTAATTATATTAAAACTTTTTCTTGCTGGGCAGATTGAGGCTCAGAGAAATTAAACCACCAGTCTGTGGAGAGGGAAAATAATCAGGATCACACAATTGGTGTCAGATAGGACCATGATCCAGGATGCTCTTTTCATTGCATGAAAATGCCTCACTTGTAAGGGAAGTGAAACATAAATTGTAAAGCAATAGACAAATGTGAGCTGTTATTATTAGTAGTAGTTTAGCAGGACAAGATGGAAAGGAAAAAACGGGAAACCCTAAAGATGCCCACTTCCTTTTGTGTAGACAGAAGTAGTACTGAGTCCAAGAAAATTTGCCTTGTCAGGACAGATGTGTTTACTCAGATGTGATGGGCAGGACAGGGATCATGTGATGAGATGAAGATGTTCCACCAGTGATTCAGCAAATCCTGATATCTAACCACTTTAATCCTCTGGCTCCCCTTTTCTCCCCTTGCCAACCACATGCACAGTCACCCTAAAGCTCTCTCCAGGATGCAGCTGGATTAATGGATACCGACTAATGGATAAAGGCAGGAAGGACTGGGGCACATGTGGGATACAAGAATGGGTGATTCCATTCCCATCCCCAAACACTTGAGAAACACTCGCAGCGCACAGAACACCTTCTTAGGCATTGGGGAGCCCTTGTTCTCATAGGACTAACAGTCTAATAGGAGAAATGGAAGGAGGCAAGGACACTGTGCAAACAAGTCCTACTATAAGACTTGCTATAGGGGGGAAAGTGATGATTGTACTCAAATCAGTCAACAAGTATTTATTAACCACTTGCTAAGTGGCCCAGGGGATACAAGAAAAGGCAAAGACTATCTAACCAGTCCCTTGCCTTCAAGGATCTTGGAACGTAGTGAATGCATTCTAATGGAGTCAAGGGACTATGTCTGAATCTAGTCACTGTAGAACATCAGGTTATTTTATCACTTGATTTTTCATTATTGATTTTATCGTGATATTAGCTTCCTCATCGAGAAAATGACAGGAGTGGAATAAGAGGGTGACTTTGATAGATAATCTCTAAGATCTCTCTTTGAAACCCCTTGTTGTTCTTCCTGGAAAGCAGGGTGATGGATGGCCTGAATTGTAGAGAGGGTCAGACCAGATGTAAGTAAGAGAACTCTAAGATTGGCTTCTGGAGACTGGAAACCTTTGAAACTTACCTTGGTTAGGAGAGCAGGGATAGAGAAGCAGACGGAGCTGAGGGTGGAGGGAAGAAGGACCTATTCTCTCATTCCTTTCTACTCTCTTAGGGAAGATTCAGCTTCCGAAAGCTGTGGGCCTTCACAGGACCAGGATTCCTCATGAGCATAGCTTTTCTGGATCCTGGAAATATTGAATCTGACCTACAAGCTGGAGCCGCGGCCGGATTCAAAGTGAATGAGGGGAAGGGAAGGAATAAGGGTCACTGAGTGGGTTAAGTCTTCTTCTCAGTCTCCATCATGATTGACAGTCCCTCTTCCATCCCCATCCCAGGACTTTCCCTCCTCCAGAGATAGCATGTACTCTCAAGAAGAGAACTCTGGGGTTGTTTCCTACTTTTCCCCATCAATCCATTGGCTATAAAGTCCAGATATCCAGTGCTGAAGTCATGGTCAGTCTGGGAATGAATTAGAAAAGACATCTCTCCCCTCCATTTCCTGAACCCCAAGTACAGCAGGAAGGGGGACAAATTCTCAGCCAAGGGGCCCAGCTAACTTGTCAGGGTGGGGCAGGGTGCCATGGTTGTTGGGGGGAAGGGAGTGGTTTCCTTGTTAGCTGAGACTCCTCTCTTGCTGTGTTCTCCTCAGCTGCTGTGGGTTCTATTCTGGGCCACTGTACTGGGCTTACTGTGTCAGCGTCTGGCTGCCCGTCTTGGGGTGGTGACCGGCAAGGACCTGGCAGAGATCTGCCATCTGTATTACCCCAAGGTGAGGAGAAAATGGGGAGGCAGAGAACTGAAGGAGCCTCCAGTTTTAGTGCTCATCAAGGCTATCTTCATTTTAAAGACTATGGATAGCTGAGTGTTGCTGTGTCAGCCTTGAAGTGTGTTAGAATCAGGAAAACCTGACTCTGAATTCAATCCTGGAAAATCACTTAAGCTAGACTTAAGTTTTCTTATCTGCAAAATGGGGATAATGGTGGTTCTTATCTGACAGAGTTAAGTACTACAAAAATGTTAGTTATTATTAAATGAGAAATCTCAATTTCAAGGATGGAAAGTGACCATCCCAGAATAGAGAGGATAGAAAATAAACAAGCAAGAACATAGTTGTCTTGGCCAGGAAGATACTGTTCTATGACAAAGCTATGTTTGAGGGTCCATATTCTGCACCCCCTACTAAGATATTTTTAGACTATCTGCCCCCCTTTTTGTGGTTCTGCTTCTCCTACTCCCTCAGCCCCATTGCCTCTCTTCCTCCATGCCTTGACCTTGTGTCACTTTATTTCTCCTAGGAAAAGAAATTAGCAAATATGCTAATTCACACTAGGCTGTTAAAGACTTACTGGATTCTATCTTTTCAAGAGTAGCTAAAAGCAAAGGAGAGAACAATGTATATCCCAAAGAGATGAATTACTAATAGTGGAATTTTAGGGATTGAGAATGGGTCTCGAGTCCCTTTTAAATCATACCTAATATCCTCTCCTGCCATCCTGGGCCAAAGATATGTCCTGAATATCCCTTAAGCCAGACACACCTGAAGGATTACACAGGGGAAAGAGTCTGCTTAAATCCAAATCCCTACCTATGTCATTTTTTCTCTGCAAGAAGATGCTCGTAGAAATGGAGAAACAGAGCTCCCCAGAGCTAGAAGATAGAGGGGGGTAATGGCAGGCACACAATCTGGTGGGAAAGCCCCCTCTGAGTCCTCTTTCCCTCCAGGTGCCCCGGATCCTGCTCTGGCTGGTCATGGAAACGGCAATCATTGGTTCGGATATGCAGGAGGTCATTGGTACAGCCATCGCCTTCAGCCTGCTCTCTGCTAGGAGGTGGTGACCCTAACATGTCTTATGAAATATCAGGGTTTGATGTGGTGGAAAGAACCAGACTCAGAATCAGAAAAGATTTAGGTTTCCCTCTGCCCTCTGATATTCATTCAGTGGCAACACTGGACAAGTCATTTTCATTCTATTATCCTGAGTAAAATGGGGGTAATGAAGTAAATGCATTGCCTAACCCAGAAAGAGGTGAGCAAGCTCCTGGAGGGCAGGTACTGTCTTGATTTCATTTGATCCCCTGTTTAACATGGTAAGTGGCACAAAGCAAGTGCTAAATGATTGATGTACATACTTATCTACCCATCTACCAACCCAGTCTTTCTCTATCCACCTACCATCTCTCTCCCTAACCATCTATCCATCCACCCATCATCTTCTACCTATCTATCCACCTATCCATTTACCTTTTTTCTATCCATTCATCTATCAACTATCAATCTCCCAACCTATCCATCCATCCACCCATCATTTACTTATCTATCTATCTATCCATAATCTATTTATTCATCCATCATCTACATATCCATCCATCCATCTACCATCTAGCACCTCTCTCTATCCATCTATGATCTACCCATCCATCTACCATGTATCTGTCCAGTATCTATCAACCTATCTCCCCCCATCATCCATCTGCCTATCCACCCATCATCTATCTATCCATCATCTATCTTTTCCCTATCCATTCATCTACCATTTATCAATTTATCTTTCTATCCACTCTATCTACCTATCCAGCTATCATCTATCTATAATTTCAGTGAATTACAGAAATTTTGCATTATTTGTCCAAAAAATTAATTCAGCCCTGCCCATCATCTATTACCTGATTGTAGATGGCCTAGAGCTTCCATAGACCTCGAATGCAAGGCAATGACTCCTTCCCTAACCCCAATCATCCTGTAAAGCATTAACAACCAGGTGCTAGGAGCAGGACAGGTCTCTAGCACACATTGAAAAAAAAAATTGGATGACTGAAAAAGTTTGCCAGCAGTAGTTTATCAGTATACACACACACACACACACACACACACACACACACACACAAGAAAAGGAAATGAAAGCCTTGGTAATAACTACAAGATTATAAATATAGAATAATAGGATTGAAAACCAGAATGGGCCTTATCTTTACAGATCAGAAAACTGAGGCTCAAAGGTTAGTTAAATGACTTGTCCAAAGATTCAAATGCAGATTCTTTGATTCAAGGTTCATTCCACTACAATTTGTCACATAGGGCTTTAATTATTTCTCTAAGCTCCCTCATCTCATTTGATATTTCTAACAACTTGGTGAGAGTGGGTGTTATTATCTTTATTTGACAAATGAGGAAATAGAGGCAGCTAGGTGGTGCAGTGGATAGAGCACCAGCCCTGAAGTCAGGAGGTCCTGAATCTGGTCTCAGACACTTAACACTCCCTAGCTGTGTGACCCTGGGCAAGTCACTTAACCCCAATTGCCTCAGCAAAAAGCAAAAAAAAAAAAATTAATGACAAATGAGGAAACAGGCACAGGAAGGTTAAGTGAGTTGACATCCTCAGCACCCAAGTCCTCAGTCTTAACTCCTATGACCTCCTCCTGCATTCTACCATAGTGACACAAGGAGGTCTCCCCCTCATCCACGGCTTCTATTTCTACCATCAAAGACCAGGAAATTCCTCAATCTGATCATTGAGTCTTATTACCCATTCTCTCCCTGTGCCTTCCTCTCCTTCTAACCCTACTCCTTGCTCTCATTATGACCTTGATTCCCTCCATTTTTCTGGATTCTCACAGGCTATCACCCCTGCTCAGATTTTATTTTCCTCCTTTTCCCATCTTAGTCTTAAGGCTCACCAGCTCAGCCCTTCTTTCCTTAAATTCCACCAAATTCTGGTGGGGTTCTTATTCCTCATCCAACATGTTTGCCCTTATTGATGTGCTGCTGAATGGCTCAACCAGACTGACTGGGTGCCCTACAAGTTAAGGTCTCTAATCTCAATTAAGCCCTCACCCAGATCTAATAGAAATGTTTTGGCTCCTAATTGGGGATTGTGTCACAGAATCAAAGAAAAGCCTTCAAAGAGCTTTTATTCTAATGGAGAACAGAAGGTTTAACAATCTTAAGGAGAAAAGGGCCCATTTATAGCCTTTAGATGGATAAAGCTTTTTATAAAGTGCTTGCTGCATGAAAGGTATTGTGATGAGTGCTGGGGATAGAAATACAAAACAGCACCTGCCCTTAGTTACCTTCTACCAATATGGTGGGGAAACAACAAAGTAGTCCTTCTACTCATCCCTGAATCTCTAATCCACTCCTCACAGAGACTATTCCTAACTTCTCCTTTCCTCCCCCATCCTCAGCCCTTTCACCTCATACTTTATTGAAAAATAGAGGCTACTTTTTGAGCTTCCCCTTCTTGAAACCTCAAAAAGACATCGCTCCCCAATTTCTCCTTCTTGGCTCCAGTTTCTGACACACACAGAAAAGTGAAGTCTCTCTCCTTGTCATGGCAAGCCTGTCTGCATGTATGTACCTTGGATCTCACCTTCTCCCATCTCCTCCAACAGATTGCCTGCATCATTCATTCCCCACCCCTTCTTTAATCTTCAGTCTTTATCTCTTGGTCCCTTTCCTGCTACTTACAAACATAGATACTCCTTAAAGGTAGAGATTATTTCATTTTTCTCTTCCTATTTCTATTACCTAACACTGAATAAGTAAACAATTTATTTAATAAATGCTCAATAAATGCTTGTTGAATGATTGAATGAGCCAAGATTCATAGCTAGATGGTAATGGAGACAGAACTCCAGGCTATGTCTTCCTCTCTTTTGACTCTATTTCTAATAAAATTAAGCATTTTGTTGGTTTTTTCATAAAATCAATTCTTAGTTTTATTAGTTCAATTTTCTTAGTTTCAATTTTATTAATCTTTCCTTTGAGTTTCAGAATTTCTAATTTGGTATTTAATTGGAGGTTTTTAATTTGTTCTTTTTTCTGCTTTTTAGTTGCATGTCCAATCCTTTGATCTCCTCTTTCTCTACTTTACTCATGTAGCTATTTAAAGATATAAAATTTCCCCTAAGAACTGCTTTGGCTGCATCCCATAGGTTTTGGTATGTTGTCTCATTATTGTCATTCTCTTGGATGAAATTATGGATTGTTTCTGTGATTTGTTGTTTGACCCACTCATTATTTTTAGAATTAGATTAATTTCCAATTGATTTTTAGTCTATCTTTCCTTGCCCCTTTATTGAATGTAATTTTCATTGCATCATGATCTGAAAAGGAAATATTTACCATTTCAGCCTTTCTGTATTTGATTTGAGGTTTTTATGCCCTAATACACATATAGATGCCATGTACTGCTGAGAAAAAGGTGTATTCCTTTCAGTCTCCATTCAATTTTATCCAGAGATCTATCATATCTAGGTTTTTGAGGATTCTGCTAACCTTCCTAGTTTCTTTCTTGTTTATTTTGTGGTTAGATTTGTCTGATTTTGAGAGGAAGAGGTTGAGGTTCCCCACTAATATAATTTTGCTATCTATTTCTTTCTGTAACTGGCTTAAAATCTTCTCTAGGAATTTGCCTGCTCTACCACTTGTTGCATATACATTTAGTATTGTTACTACTTCATTGTTTATGGTACCTTTTATACAGATGTATTTTCCTGCCTTATCTCTTTTAATAAGATCTATTTTTACTTTTGCTTTATCTGAGATCAGAATTGCTAACTCTGTGTTTTTTTTTTTTTATTTCAACTGAAGCATAATAAATTCTATTCTAGCCTTTTACCTTTTACCTCTCTGTGTGTCTCTGTGTCAAATGTGTCTGACTCTTTCTTTGTGGCATTACTCTTGCTCTCCATCATGTACCCTTAAGAAGCCTAGGGGCCCATGTTCTTCAATTCTAAGGGAGACTGGGTCCCATATCTGGGTCAGGACTCAGTCCTGCAACTGACACCCATCTGGTTTCAGGATTCCCCTCTGGGGTGGTGTGCTCATCACCATTGCTGATACCCTGTTCTTCCTTTTCCTGGATAATTACGGTGAGTTCTTGGAGAGGATACTGGAGGGCAGTTAAGACTATCAGAGGAAGACCAAAATCTTCCCTGTGCAAGTAGTAATAGGGGAGAGGAGAAAGCAACACAATTTTCCCAGGTTACAGATTTTGGATTTATTTGCCATTGCTGAGGCTTTTTTTTTTTTTTTTTTTTTTTTTTTAATGTTCTAAATGCTCTCAGTGTGAGATGTTCTAGGACCCCTCTAATAATATTCTGTGATGCTATGGGTTTATGATTTAAAATACAACATCAATACTCTATGAACTCCACAGGAAGGGTGGGGGACACAAGATCAGAAAGTTGTAGAGTTTAATTGCCCAGAGACTTCTAAGTGAGAGAGACTGCTGTCTGGGAATGGAGATGTCCCAACAAGGGATGATGTGTTCAGTGTCTCTCTTCTCCCCACCTTCTTTCCCCAAGGGCTGAGGAAGTTGGAAGCCTTCTTTGGCTTCCTCATCACCATCATGGCTCTGACCTTTGGCTATGAGGTAAGATACAGGTGGCACGCCAGCCTCCTCAATGTCCTGAACTCCAAGACTGTGATTCCCCACCGTGGAAGGGCATGAGAGCATAGTAGAAAGGCTACCTGTGTGAAAATTCTGGGTCTGGAACTTAAAAACTTTTAAGACTCAAATATAAATCACTTTCTCTTTAAGCTTCATTTCCTCCTCTATAAAAGGACAGAGTTGAGCCAGATGAGGTCCCTTCCACTGCTAAATCTTCGGTCTATGAGCTACTCTAGGTGGGGAGGGGCAGGTACCACCATGGAGCTTAGGGGGGGAGACTTTTGGTGATGTGGCCCTTCTTCCTTGTCCCCCCCCTCAGTACGTGGTAGCGAAGCCGGACCAAGGGGCACTTCTCAAGGGACTCTTTCTGCCCTCCTGCTCAGGCTGCGGTCAGTTCGAGCTCCTGCAGGCAGTGGGCATTGTGGGAGCCATCATTATGCCCCACAACATTTACTTACACTCTGCTCTGGTCAAGGTGAGAGAGATGAGGGAAGGAGGGAAAGAAAGGGTGGAAGGTAAGGGTGTGACTCTGGGAGGAACTGGGAACTTTTCTTTGAGCTGTGGGGCTCTGACCCCATCCCTGGCCTTGTCCTGGGCCTTCATCTCTCACTTCCTGCACCTTCCCCTTCAGTATGTAAGAACAGATCGATACCTTTGGACTTCTAGATGGAGGCAGAAAGAAGGAGCTAGGAGGATCCAGCTCAGGGATTCTCTGAAGAGCAGAGTCCTCCCTCTCTCCCTTCCTCACTGAAAGCCTTCCCTGTCCTATTCCCCAGTCCAGAGGGATTCAACATTCCCAAAGACAGGAAGTCCAAGAAGCCAACATGTACTTCCTGATAGAAGCTTCCATCGCTCTGTTCATCTCCTTCCTCATCAATCTGTTTGTCATGGCGGTCTTTGGCCAGGCCTTCTACCAACAAACCAACCAGACTGTGGTGAGGAATCCTGGGAGCCTCATCCCACAGCCACTTTCTGGTCTTGGGGACTCCCTGGGTTTCCATGGGATCTTGTGCTCTTAAATCCCATCCCCGTTGTCAGGATTCTGACCCTGAGCCACTACCCCCCCGGCACTTTGGCTCTTTGGTTTGGGTTGGGTGTCGGTTTCTCCACCAACTCTTATTCAACAAATAGTATTAACCATCCCCACCAGATTTGTCCCCGAGCCTGCTGAGTCTCATAGGAGAGTTGAGCCAGACAAGCCATTTGTCTGCACTTCAGTTTGCAATAAGGGAGTTGGGTCCGGGGACCCCTGGGGACCTCGCTCTAACGTTATGGGGCAGACTCTTTACATGCCCTTGTCTCCATGCCCACAGCATGACGTGTGCGCCAATGGGAGTCTCTCTTTTTATACCTCATTTCTCAAGGATGACCAGCGAGTGACTGCAGACATTTACCAGGGGGTAAGTTGAGGAAGGACCCTCCCCTTCACATTCCCTCCTTCCCAGTTCTCCCAAGGCTGGGCAAGAACCTCCTGACTTGAATGGGGCCATTCCAGACAGTCACTTCAACTCTGAGTGGGGGGTTAGGAAGACCTATTGGAGGTCTGCCTGGACCAGTCCATAAAATTCAGTGATATTCTGCTTGAGGGTAGATCTGCCTCCTGGACCTGAGGAAAGGGTCACTGAGGCCGGACAGACCGATTTCCCCAGCAGCCCCTTCTTCTTCAGGGCGTGATTCTTGGCTGCTTCTTCGGCCCCACTGTGCTCTACATCTGGGCTGTGGGCATCCTGGCAGCTGGCCAGAGCTCCACCATGACAGGCACCTATGCTGGACAATTTGTGATGGAGGTGTGTGAGCTCCCAAAGAGGAAATGGGGGACCCACGGGTGGGAGGGGGGGCATGGACAGGGAGTGGAGAGATTTTGTAGGAGGATGGAAGGGTTGGGAGTCTGGAGGGAGTAGATACCTGCCTCCCTTATCAAGAAGAGTGGGTGATATTCTCATCTGGAGGCCAGGCTGGTCCCTTCTAGAATTCCCTTGCCACTTCTCTACCTCTGAGGCTCCATCCCATAGAAGCCAGAGAATGTCAGAGCTGGGAGGAACCTTCAACACCATCTAGATTCTAATCTAAACCTTTCACTTTACTGGTGAGGAACAGAAGGAACCAAAGAAAGATTATCACCTCCCTCCCTCTACTTCACACAAGGGGAAAATGAGGGGCTCAGAAAACAGTTAGAATGGAAACTAATCTCCTGACCAGATTGCAGGGTTTTCCAGTCCCTCTGGAGGTCCCAGACTTTTATTCCCCACTTCCCTCCCAGGGCTTGCTGAAGATCCGCTGGTCCCGTTTTGCCCGAGTTCTTTTTACCCGTTCTTGTGCCATCCTCCCCACCATCCTGGTGGCCATCTTCAGGGATGTTCAAGACCTGTCTGGTTTGAATGACTTGCTAAATGTGCTACAGAGCCTGCTGGTAAGAAGTGGCTTGCTCACCGGGGGGAGGGGGGAGGGGGGGGGAAGCAATGCCCTTCTTCCTTCTTGCCTCCCTCTGCCCTCCCCTGACTCCCAAACTCAATGGACAAAGCCCAAAAAAGGCTCATTCCTAGAATCCTCAGCCCCTCTTTCACCTCATGCCCTCCCATCCCTCACTACTTACCAGCCCCTCCTCATCTCTCCCTCAGCTCCCCTTTGCTGTGCTTCCCATCCTCACCTTCACCAGTATGCCCGCCATCATGCAGGAGTTCACCAATGGTTTGTAAGTGCTATCAGGACTCTAGTAATAATCATAATAACAATAACTAGCATTTCCATAGCACAATGAGATTTACAAAGCACTTTACACATCATCTCACTTGTTCCTTACAATAGCTCAGAGAGGAAAGTGATAATATTATCCCCATTTTACAGAAGAGGAAATTAAAACTGAGTAGTCAGAGTCATAAGGACTCTAGTAGTAATAATAACTAGCATTTCCATAGCACAATGAGGTTTACAATGTAGTTTACACATGTCATCTTACTTGATCCTTACAACAGCTCAGAGAGGGAAGTGATATTATCCCCATTTTATAGAAGAGGAAATTAAAACTGAGTAGTCACTCAGTCATAAGGACTCTAGTAATAATAATAATAATAACAACTAGCATATTCATAGTACAATGGGGTTTACAAAGCACTTTACACATGTCATCTCACTTAATCCATCCAACAGCTCAGAAAGGGAAGTGATAATATTGTCCCCATTTTACAGAAGAGGAAACTAAAACTGAGTGGTCACTCAGGGTCACAAAGCTCCTAAGTGGGTAAGGCAGGGCTTTCTGATCCAAGGTCCACTGCTGGCTCTGCTTGCTATGTGACCAGATGCCCCAGCTCCTGCCCCACCCAAGGCTCAGAGACCCTACATACATATCTCTCAGACACAGGAAATACCAGACAAAATAGAAAACCTAGCCAGAGGTCATCCTTTGTCTAATTTAAATAGGCCCTTGGGTGAGTGGGATTGGGAGAAGAATAGATCTGTTTTGGCTGACCCAAGCCCTGCTTAAAGTGAGTATCCTGGGCCTGGGGAGGAGAGGTAAAGAGGCCTAATTTTATAAAGAGAATCTCTTCCATTTCTCTTCAGGATATCCAAAATCATCACTTTCCTCATCATGGGGCTGGTCTGTAGCATCAACGCCTACTTTGTAATCAGTTATCTGGAGAGGCTTCCCAATCCTGCCTACTATGGGCTGGTTGCCGTGCTGGCTATGGCCTACTTGGCTCTCTTCCTCTACCTGGTGAAGTGGGAAGGGGCAACCAGGGAGGCTGGTGGCAGGGAGGGGGGAGAAGTTGAGAAATGAAGGCTTCCACTCACTGAGGCTTTAGGAGCAAGGATTTAGTGGGCTCCCTTCAGGTAAGCAACCCAGGGTGGTCCCAGTCAGTCAATAATCATTTATTAAACACCTACTGTGTTTGATAATATAGAAATATTATTTCATTATTATATCAATAACATAAATTTACTTAAATAATTGTTCATTTATATTATTGATTACCAATATTATTGATTGGTGTATTAGTTACATTATTAATATATATTGCTTCATTATCATTATATTAATAATACAAATTCTCTTATATAATTGACTAAATTATTATTAATATTATCAATTAGTATATTAATTATATTATGAATATAAAATATTATTGTCAGTATTGCTTATTGCTATTAAATATATAATGATAATAATATTGTGCCAGGGGAGTGCTTTACAAAGAAATGCCAAAGCAACCCTTGCCCTCGCTGTACAAATAAATTATACGCAAAATAAATGGAAATAATCTCAGAGGGAAGGGACTAGAGGTACGGAGGAGGACATTAAAAGTATCAGAGAGGTAAGAGGGGCAGGGGTCTGCCTTACAATTCTGATTTCCCTCACACTTCTTCCCAAATCTAGATGTGGACCTGCTGTATCGCCCATGGGGCTGCTGTCCTGCTGCATCCTTCTCATAAGCATTTCCTCTATGGATTGCCAGAAGAAGAAAGGGAGACGGAGAGTCCCAGCAGCTGAGACTCTGGGGTCTGGGGTGGGTAAGGGGGAGTTTCATCAGCTGAGATCCTACGGCCTGGGGAGGGCGTGGTTCCCTACAGCCCAACTGCGGCAAAACTCGGCTTTGAGCTCCCCCACACAAGCTCAGGGTTAAGCAGAGGGTCAAGTCCTTAAGGGCCGAATGGGAATGGTTCCCAGGTCCTGGGACCTTCACCCTTGAACTTCAGAGCACTGAGTGAATGAGAGGATGGGGGAGCGAGAATAAAGTATTGATGAGGAAGATAGGAGCGAAAACTAACCAGGACTCCCTCAAACTCTCCTATTACCGGGCGCCTTTGATTTCTCGCCCATATCTTGGAAGAGGACTGGCGTCCGGGTCGCCCCCTCTCCCTCACCCGCCCCGTACCCATTTTCCAGGCGGGAACTCAGTCACGGCTCCCGCCCCAGTCGGGAGCCCATGCCTTCCGGGCCCAGCTCATTTGTCATCTCCCCGGGGAAGGCCAGACGTCCGCAACTCCCACGCCTCGCTCATTAGAGGCGACCCACAAGTCCCTCACGGCTGCTCCCTCAAGGGGCAGGAAAGTCCCCAACTTGGGGCATTCTCCGAGGAGACACCGCGAGGTCAGCAGGGTCTCGGGGTGCTTTGAGCTCAGACCCGGAGCAGTGGGTGCCCTCACCTCCCATTTTACAGAACGTGGGAGGTCCGGGGAAGCCCCAGGGACAGGCTAGGGCTCCCCCTCCCTTCGCTACGCCCAGAGCCCGAGTGGCTCTTTACCGACGATCCCTTAGCGGTTTCAAGGCTCCCCCAGCTCCCTCCTCCCTTTCTGCCTCCCGCCTCCACTCGCAGAAGTCGGGAAAACGGGCCATGGGTGGGGAGAGGGAAAGTGGGCTAGGGTTGCCCTATTCCAGGGCCCGGGGCTTGCTGGAGATTGGGGTGCATGAGGAACTGGGGCGCCGGGACAGCCCATCTCCCAAGAATTCCCAACTCCGGCTGTCCGGACCCGCTCCGGGGCTGGGGCGCTTGTTTTTGAGAAGAATTTCCTCTTTCTTAAAAGGGCAAGAGCACAGGTGGGACCCGCTGTTAGGAGAGATGGGGCGTGGTGCAGGGAGGGGAGGGGAAGGAAAGGGAGGAGTAGGGGAAGGACCGGAGGGGTGGGGAGGGGTGGGGAGGGGACCCACCCCAAAAGACGGGGTGGATTAACACCCCTCTTTCTTCCCCTACACTCATTCCCTTAGTCTTCCTTTCCCCAATAAACTGCTACCACAGCTTCCGTTGGTGTGAAATTTTACATCATACAATCAGGTATTTATCTCCCAGGCTTTCCCTGGAGAATTAAATCAAGAGTCCTTAAATGAAACATCTAGGACTCCAAACTTAGTTTTTTTATTCAAGCCACAAGAGCTTCTACCGGAGCTGTACTGTGAAATCTTGAGTCAGGAAGGACCTGAGTTCAAATCAAAATTTACTAACTACTTGACACTTGGCAAGTCACTCAATCCCTGCCTGCCTCAGTTGCCCCAACTGTAAAATGGGGATAACAGCATCTACCTCTTAGAATTGTTGCGAGGTAGGGAAAGTGAAAGCACATTGTAGGCGTTATATAAATGCTAGTTCCACTTCCTTTTCCCGATTTTTCCCATTTTACTTTTCTACAGTTGATCACCCATGCTCCCAGCTTCCCAGTAATCTACTATTCAGTCTCTCTCCTCCCCACGACGAGCAACAAGTGGCTAGCTACATCAGATTGATTCTACCTCCATATAGACCACCTTAATGAAAATTTAACTACCTCTGGTCCAGACTACTGCAGTAGTCTCCTCATTCCCCTTATACGTCCTCGGTATAGTTGCCAGATTAGTTATAAAATACAGTGTCTGACCCTATCACTCCATCTCATCCTCCAGCTCGAGAAGGTTCTGTAGCTCCCTACTGTCAACAGAACAGACACCAAACTTTTGTTTGCTGTGTAAATCCTGCCTTCAACGTTGTCCAAATTTATTTCATATTTCTCCCCTTCACACATTCTGAATTCCAGGCACACTGGCTGCCTGGTTGTTCTTGTAATTCAGCATTCCATCTTCACTTTCCACAGGCTGTCACCCCACCCCTTGCCCAGTTTGCCCTCCCTCCCTCCTCACCTGGATCTCTGAGTCCTTAACTTTCTGAGGCAAAACTCTTGCCAGTTCCTTTAAGAAGTCCTAGCTGATTACTGAATTATTACTGCTCTCTTTCTTCTCAAGTTTATATATTTGCCTATCAATGTACGTTTCCTCTCAAAAGAATGCAAATTTATTTTTTAGGCTAAGATCAGTTTTATTTTGCCTTCACAGTCCCAAAGATCTAGCAGAGTGGGTCTGGTACAAACGTAAATGGTTGTTGAATTGACCTAGAGTACCAGTCCTGAAGTCAGGAGGACCTGAGTTCATATGTGGCCTCAGACGTTTAACACTTCCTAGCTGTGTGATTCTGGGCAAGTCACTTAACCCCATTGCCTCAGCAAAGAGAGAGGGGGGAGGGGGGAGAGAGAGAGAGAGAAGGGAGATAGAGAGAGAGAGAGAAACAGGACAGGAGTCAGGGAGGCCGGGGGTCATCTGAGGCCTCGATAGAGA